>JASDQU010309985.1:55245-67173 GCA_032191745.1 Picea mariana | reverse complement strand
TGAGGGGACGCAATTGAGAAAGCAACCATATTTGATCCTATCGGTTCCTTGAGAAATAAGCAGTTGGTATTGAAGGTTGGTAAACTTACAAAATAGAATAAGAAGTTAAAACAAGAGGTTACAGAGTATCAAGTTTTAGATAGGCACATTAAGACAAAGAGTGCACAATTGAAATAATATAATCGAAGGTTACAGGATGCGAAAGAAGAAGCCTCTACTAAGCTTAACAAAGTTATGAGTTTGATCCAGTACACTCGAGTGATTAAGAAGGAGCTTAGGGGTGAAGCCTCTGGTTTCAATATTCTACAGCCAGACAAATGATATTCAAACAGGTGGAATATAGTTTGAGGACCAGGTTCGATATTTTTGCATGAGGACATGCAATGAATTAAGCATGGGGGAATGTTGGGTCTCCATTTTGACACCTCTCTTACCTTATCTTACCTTCTGTATTAGTCAATTTGACCTTTGAACTATGCACAATTTGTCTATTTCTTCCCCAATATACATTGTGGCCTTACTTATGTGCATAATGAGGTAACTCACGTTGAAAGAATAATTTGTTTGATTTCTTAATTAAATTGGGATTAAATGATTATTGTTTATGATTCTAATTACTTTGATTAATCTAAGAAGATTTTATTACAAGGATTTATATCATTCGGTACTCATCCTCGGGGCTCGTCCAATACTCCACCTATTCTGGTACTACAATGTTGCAACTATGCTGATCTGGTACTCCGCCTATTCCGGTACTACAATATTACAAATGTGTTGATCCGATACTCTGCCTATTTCGATACTCCTTCTATTCTGGTACCCAACTCTATGTTGATCTGGTACCAATATATTTTATTGTTTTAGTCCGGTACTAGATCTAATTCTACAGGATTATTGTTTTGAACGAGTATGATGGCGATAGCTCCAAGAAACTTGTTGGTTGGAAGCATCTTTGGTTCATTTGAAGACCATGATAGACTAGGATACACTTAATCACTCATGCACTTCGTGTCATGAGGATGAAGCTCTTTCCATAAGATACGATTTGATAACCAATTGTAATATTTTTGCAAACATTTGATATTATCTTTAGACTTTAGTTGTAACGGTTGATATTCTTTAAGAAGCAACTATGTAGATGGTTGAAGAGAGATTGGAGTAATATGAAGTTTAGTCTTTGAAATTCATGGATATGATTAAAATGGGCATTATATAATTTCCTAGAGCTACCTTGTTGGTACGGAAAGGGCCTATTGCCCCAACCAAGTTAAGTCTCCTTGTATTTTTTTGTGTATGGATTGGAGTTGGTTTGTGTGTGTGTGAGTAGGACAATTGTGTATTGTAAACAATTCCGAGTGAGTAATATTTCTTGAGCACAACATAGATTTCTGAATAGATATTTGTTGATTTTTGGATGAGTGTGAATGAATTGTTTATAATAATCACAGTATATGATTCCATCTCTGTTTTTGCAGTGTAAGATTTAGTTGACAAAAAATCTATAGATGTTCATGATTGTTAGATAGGAAATTATCATTTTTTGATTTTAGAAGCTTCAATATATATGTTGACTGAAGTAAGTGCAGGAATGACCCAGGATCCATCTCTCACCTACATGCACCAAGAATGGAGTGTATTGTATAATGATTCCTACATAGGAACACAAGTCCTTTCCAAACATTGATTGTGTTATGAGTGGTTTTTCTACTGATTATTGTTGAAGTGTGCCCAAATATGCTTGTTAGCTTTTGTCAAGAGTAGTAGCTAAAGATGACTGAGTCAAAGTCAATCTTTCCATTTCATGATCTTGTAAATGGAAAAGTCATTATTTGAGCAAGATATTTTGAATGCATGGTTGTTAAGATTTTGTTTTCAAGTTTTGATTTCTAGTTTTTAAAACTGTGTGAAAGGTAGAGTATTGAGTTTTGAATATTTATTCTTTATGCTATTCTCAATAGACGTAGTTAGATTACCTACTGCTAGCACATATAGTGTAACAACTCTGTTGATTACGAATCCTGGTCGATAACTCATGATTGGCAATATATTGAACATATAATTGCACCAACAAATAGTATGACGCTTCCACATATATGGTTGGCCCAAAAGAACATCACAAATATCCAATTGGAAAACATCACATAATACCTCATCCTTGAAGGGCTTGATGTTGTATGACAATTGAAATTGTTGGCTGACACAAATATCTCATCCTTGGCGAAGCCACCCAATGTTGTATGGTTGCGGGTGTGGTGGCGTCGACAATCACAACAGTTTGATGACCTCTACTGAGATAAGTTTCTTCTAGCTTTCGCTATCAACAATAAAATGCAGCGGGGTCCCCTTCACCCACATCTGTGAATGAAAAAGGAACTCCCCCACTTCAGGATCTACTAGTTCTTCTGGTTGAATTGTTGCGGTTGTGACAATAGCAATGGGATCTGGGTCAATGAACTGTCTTTTCCCATTATATTCTGAATCAAGGTTCGACTCCTTGTCTTTGATATCGACCACCAATGATTGTTTTGAGCGACATTCATGTACGTGATGCTAGGGTATTTTCTGGAAATCGCACCACTTTCCAGTGTCCTTCTTCATCTTTCTATTACCATTCCTTTCCTGTGGCTTGGGATGGTTTTCTAGAGCCTATTGTTTTGGGTCATCTTTATCATTATTTGGTTGTTGCAGATTTGTAGACCCAAATTCACATTTGTTCTGGTGCCCAAATTTTTTCTCGATTTTGACAACATATCGATAGGAATCTTCTAGTGATGATATGTATAGGAAAACCGTTTCGGTTTAGATGTACCTATGTAGAGCCCCACAGTATTTCAGAAACAAATGTTGCTCGAAGTCTTTGATACCCGGCTTGGTGCACAAGGTATGGAAAGTATTTATGAACCACCGCATTGTTTTTCCCCTCTCTTGCCGCAATGTGGTCCATCTCATGTACTGGTCGTCATAGTTACCAACAAGGTGATACTACTCCTTGACCACATCCACATGAAAATACCAAGTGGGCTCGACCCCATATATTCCAGAATCCTCTGTGAAAATTTTCTCCCAATAATTTTCCCACCAATGTTTGACATGGGGGAGAGACTTAATGAGGGAGAAATAAATAACCTTCTAGAATATTTAATCATTTTTCTAGGGCATTTGCATCAATATGACCTTCAAATATTATAATATAAAATTTAACTTGTACCTTGAAAGGAGAGGTGCCTCCAAAGTGCCTGCTTGATAAAAACACGCTTTTTGTTATCAGCAAGTGTTGAAGGATGTGGGAAAAATTATCCATCATTTCATCCTCAAGAGAGACTATATCGAAACCCAACTTGATATACTCGAACCTCATCGGGGACATGCACTAAAAAGCAATCAAGAGCAACCTTCTCTGATACCACTGATTTGGATTATTTTTGGCATGAAATGAGAGCGGAGATGTAATAAAGAAATGTACAGATATATATAAGATATCCAATAATATAACATAAATATATTAGAGATATAAACACAAAGATACAATAATACACAATTTATATTCATGAACAAAATGTACAGACTGTAAAATTACAGAGTGAAAGACTCGCTAGAATGGTGGAAGCTTATCTCTGAGAAGAGATGTGATGGCTATGCTCATTTGCAAGAATATGATTATTAAAATGAGGCTCCAAAGGACTTTTTAACATAAAGAGAATCCAAAACCCTAACCCTCGAAGATGAAAAGCCAACATTTTTGGGGACCCCGTTTTGGGTAGTTTGGTGTATCAACTTCCTGGGGGCGTAACTTTGACATACGATCTCCGTTTGGGGCACATGATAGATCGTTGGAAAAGTATAAAATAAGAGATTCATTTTGGGGGACCAATAAAAACCTTTGGTTATCACGGAGGTGCTCTATCCAAAAAACACTTCATTTAGGCCCTCAAAATGGCCCCAAAAGTTTAGGAACCAAAAAACTGCTAAAAATAGTAAATTGCCAGAAGACTGTTTTGAGCCAGTTGGAATAGATGGGTGGCCACCAATATCCACCTATATCAATCCTACCTCCTTAGGAAACAATGGTATCCATTGCGTTGAGTGCTCGAGGGAGAGGAAAAAGTGTTTGTTGAATCTACATCTTGATGAGTTGCTTGCCTTGCTTGAGAAGTTGCGTTGCTTAGCTTGTTGAAGGTTGTCACAAACCTATGGATGAAAGGGTTGGAACTTTTTAAACAGTCTGAATACATGAGATGATTATGTGCAAAATGAATCCTTCCATTTTTCTTCAATCTTGTTGAGCTGCTTCAGTTGGACAGAAGGTGCTTGGACTGAGGCTACAATGGTTGCGTTGTTCTTCTGTTCACCTTTTGAACAGACTGTGAAGAAGCTGGATTTTGTAGTATGAGATACTACCTTTTGATATTGTTTAGGTAGAAAAGAAGTTGTAACTACCTCCGGTATCCTGTAGAGATGACCCCGTAGAGTAACAATGACACTACGAGGTCGAGACTCATAAATAACATGGTGTTTCCACATATATGGCTGGCCCAAAATAACATCACAGACATCCAATGGGACAACATCACATAATACCTCATCCTTGAAGGGTTAGATTTCATATGACAATCAACACTATTGGCCAACACTAAGATCGCGTCCCTGGTGAAGCCACCCGATGTTGTTTTGTTGCAGGTGTGGTGTTGTCGACAATCCCAACTGTTTGATGGCATCCACTAAGATGAGGTTCTTTTGGCTTCTGTTATCAACAATAAAATGCAACGGGGTCCTCTTCACCCACATCTATGAATGAAAAATGTTCTCACCCTCTTCAGGATCCATTGGTTCTTCTGGTTGAATTGTTGCGGTCGTGACAGTAGCAGTGGGGTCTACGTCGATGATATGTATTTTCCCATTATTTTTTGAATCAGATTCTGAATAAGTGTTTGTCTCCTTGTCTTTGATCTCAACCACCAATGATTTTTTTGAGATACATTCATCAGTGTTGTTCCAAGGGCTTTTGTGGAAATCAGACCACTTTATAGTGTCCTTCTTCGTCTTTCCATTACCATTCCTTTCCTGAGGCTCGGGATGGTTTTTTGGAGGATGTTTGTTAGGGTCATCTTTATCATGCTTTGGTTGTTAAGGATTTTCAAACCCAAACTCTCATTTATTTTGGTGCCTAAATTTTTGCTCGCTTTTAAAAACATATTGATAGGAATCTCCTAGTGATGAGATGTCCAGGAAATCCATTTCAGTTTGGATGTACATATGCAGAGCCTTGCAGTATTTTAGAACCGGATGTCGCTCAGAGTGTTTGATACCCAACTTGGTGCGTAAGGTATGGAAATTATTTGTGAACTCTATCATTGTTTCGCCCCTCTCTTTCCGCATTGTGGTCCATCTCATGTACTGGTCGTCATAGTTACCAATAGGGTAATAATTTTCCTTGACCGCATCCACACAAAAATACCAAGTGGGATTCGCCCCATATATTCCAGACTCCTCTGTGGAACTTTTCTCCGAGTAATTTTCCCATCAATATTTGACATGGGGGAGAGCCTTAACAAGTGCGAAGGTGATCTTTTCCCTGTTGTAAAAATTGTGAACAAAGAAATAACCATCTAGCAAATTTAACCATTTTTCTAGGGCATCTGCATCAATCTGACCTTCAAATAATGGAATATCAAAATTAAATTGTACCCTGAAAGGAGAGGTACCTCCAAAGTGGTCACTTGATGAATACATGCTTGTTGTTATTAGCAGGCACTGAAGGATGTGGGAAAAATTCTCCATCATTTCATCCCTCTCTGGTGTGAGAGATTGCTCAAGCAATATATTAATATAATCTTCTGCTCCGTCGTTTTTATTTTCTTCCGCCATGGAGGGTTTCTAGGGAATGCAAGATCAATTGTTCTTGCGAGAGACAATCTATAGACCTAGATCAATCCTACCTCCTTAGGAAGCAATTGTATCCATTGCGTTGAATTCTCAGGGGAGAGGGAAATGCGTTTGTTGAATCTGCATCTTGATGAACTGCTTGCCTTGTTGGAGAAGTTGCATTTCTTAGCTTGTTGAAAGTTGTCACGAACCTCTGGTTGGAAGGGTTGGAAATTTTTAACCAATATGGATACATGATAAGTGTTGCGCCTCTTTCGTCACCTTAGTGAGAAAAATAGAGGTGCTTGCAAGCTCAGTTGGGTCTGCTGAGCAGGATAGTTGCAAGGAAAAGAGTTAGGGAGAGAAAATAAAAGACTACAATTAAGAATTAAACTAAGAAATGCAATAACAACTAAATTCATGAGCATAAGGACATAGAAACAAAAAGAACCATAAAACCCATGTCACCAATGTTGAGGCTGATCTATTAGTGAAACAATACACCAAGAAGAAAGGGGACTATGAGTCCCTTTTTCCTCCAAGGGAGGGCTCTTGGACCCCCACTAGCTAGCTCTTCTTACAACAAAGAAAAATGGAAAATGATGAAAGAACTCTTTACAAATCCACTCAATGGGTGAGATGGATTGTCCAATGCAATGGTGCAAATATGCTCTTGACAAGGATGGAGTCCTCAAGAGAATAGAGGCAACATAACATTACTTTGAATTCCTTGAAAAATGAGGTGGATCCATGGCCTTTTTATAGCATTCCTTTGGGTTATTTTTTAACTGCTTTGTAGTGTGAAAAGAGGCCAATTAGGGCATTCCTAGGTCTTTGACTAACCCACCAGTCAGATCTAGTTCAGATTTGAGGGTCAAATCGGCTTGGGAGCTGAACCATAAGTGGGTGGGAGGTCGACCACTCTCATAAATGCGTTGTTTAGCAGGGGCACGACTTTTTGCGATAACAGTCGTGCGTCGTGCGCTTGTGCGCGATTTCTGCATTCCTGTTTCGTGCATGTGCGCACATGCCCAATGTCTGCATAACACTCTTCAATTTTTCACTACTTTGTATAGTTTTTGACCTTTTTATGAATTCTTTGGTATTAATTCAGGTCCATGGATGACTTCATCACTGTTTGACGATGCTGAGTTCTTGTAACCATGTGCGGACGAAATTTCAGTGATAACAATAAGACTTTGTGCAGAAGGAACCCTTGCATTTTACTTCAATCTTGTCGACCTACTTCTTTTGGACAAAAGGTGCTTGGACTGAGGCTGCAGTGGTTGCGGTGTTCCTCTGTTCACCTTTTGAACAGACTGTGAAGAAGCTGATTTTTTTAGTATGAGATACTACCTTGCGACACTTTTTAGGTGGAACATAAGTTGGAACTACCTCTGGTATCTTGTAGATATGACCCCCTAGAATAACATTGATACTACGGGGTCGAGACTCATTAATAGCATGGTGCTTCCACATATATGGCTGGCCCAAATAACATCACAGACATCCAATGGGACAACATAACATAATACCTCATTCTTGAAGGGATGGATGTCGTATGACAATCGACACTGTTGGATGACACGAAGATCTCGTCCCTAGCGAAGCTACCTGATGTTGTATGGTTGCGGGTGTGGTATTTTCGACAATCCCAACTGTTTGACAACCTTTCTTGAGATGAGATTCTTCTGGCTTCTACTATCAAGAATAAAATACAGTGGGGTCCCCTTCACCCACATCTGTGAATGAAAAAGGGGCTCCCCTTCTTCAGGATTTGTTGGTTCTTCTGGTTGAATTGTTGTGGTCACGACAATAGTTGTGGAGTTTGCATCGATGATCTGTCTTTTCCTATTATTTTCTGAATCATATTTTGAATTAGGGTTCGACCCGTTATCATTGATCTCAACCACCGATGATTGTTTTGAGCAACATTCATTAGTGTTGCGCCAGGGGATTTTTTGGAAATCACACCACTTTCCAGTGTCCTTCTTCATCTTTCCGTTACCTTTCCTTTCATGTGGCTTGGGTTGGTTTTCTAGAGGTTGTTTGTAGGGTCATCTTTATCATGCTTTGGTTGTTGTGGATTTGCAGAAATAAACTACTGTTTGTTTTGGTGCCTAAATTTCAGCTCGATTTTAACATCATATAGATAGGCATCTCCTATTGATGAGATGTCTAGTAAATCCATTTCGGTTTGGATATACTTATGCAGAGCCCCGCGATATTTCAGAACCAGATGTCCCTCAGAGTCTTTGATACCTATATTGGTGCACAAGGTATGAAAATTATTTGTGAACTCTATCATTGTTTGGCCCCTCTCTTTCTACAGTGTGGTCCATCTCATGTACTGGTCGTCATAGTTACCAACAAGGTAATACTGCTCCTTAACTGCATCCAAAAAAAAATCCTTAGTGGGATCGACCCCATATATTCCAGACTCCTCTATGGAACATTTCTCCCAGTAAATTTCCCACCAATGTTTGACATGGGGGAGATACTTAAGGAGTGAGAAGGTGATCTTTTCCCTATCGAAAAAATTGTGAACAGGGAAATAACCTTCTAATAGATTTAACCATTTTTCTAGTGCATCCGTATCGATGTGACCTTCAAATACTGAAATATCAAAATTAACTTGTATCTTGAAGGGAGAGGTGTGTCCAAATTGGCTGATTGATGAAGATGTGTATGTTGTTATGGCAGGTGCTAAAGGATGTGGGAAACATTCTCCATCATTTCGTCCCTCTGTTGCATGAGAGCTTGCTCAAGCAATAGATTTATAGAACCTTTGTCTCTGTTGCTTTTATTTTCTTCTTCCATGGAGGGTTTCTTGAGCATGCGAGAGTGATTTTACTCAAGATATACAAGATCGAGACCCAACTTTCTATACTCAAACCTCGTCGGGGACATGCACTAAAAAACAATCAAGAGCAGCCTCGTCTGATACCACTGATCTGAATTATTTTCGGCATGAAATGAGAGAGAAGATGTAATAAAGAAATGTACAGAGATATATAAGATATCCAATAATATAACATAAATATATCAGAGATATAAACACAAAGATACAATAACACATAATTTTTATTAATGAGCGAAATGTACAAACTGTAAAATTACAAAGTGAAACATTCATTAGAATGGTGGCAGCTTATCTCTGAGAAGAAATGTGATGGCTATGATCAATTGCAAGAAGATTATTATTACAATGAGGCTCCAAAGGCATTTTTAACATAAAGAGAATCCAAAACCCTAACCTCGAAATATTTAAATCCAATAGTTTTTTGGACCCCGTTTTGGGTAGGTTGGTGTATCAACTTCCCAGGGGCATAACTTTGGCATACAATCTCCGTCTGGGGTGCACGATAGATCGTTGTAAAGGTATCGACAAGGAGATTCATTTTGGGGGATAAATTGGAAATTATAGTTGTCAATGTGGTGCTTGATCCCGAAAAAACTTCATTTAGGCCCTCAAAATGGCCCCAGAAGTTTAGGAACCGAAAAACTGCTAAAAATAGTAAATTGTCAAAAGACTGTTTTGAGCCAATTGGAATAGGTAGGTGGCCACCAATATCCACCTAGATCAATATTCCCTTCTTAGGAAGCAATGGTATCCATTGTGTTGAGTGAAATAGGGAGAGGGAAACGCGTTTGTTGAATCTGCATCTTGATGAGTTGCTTGCCTTGCTGGAGAAGTTGTGTTGCTTAGCTTGTTGAAGGTTGTCACAAACCTACGTCTAGAAGGGTTGGACGTTTTTAACCATTTTGGCTACATAAGATGACTCCGTGCAGAAGGAATCCTTTCATTTTTCTTCAATATTGTTGACCTTTGTTTGTTGGACAGAAGGTACTTGGACTGAGGCTGCAATGGTTGTGGTGTTCTTCTGTTCACCTTTTGAACAGATTGTGGAGAAGTTGAATTTTGTAGTATGAGACACTACATTGCGTCACTATTTAGGTGGATCTATAGTTGGAACTACCTCTGGTATATTGTAGAGATGACCCCCCAGAGTAACAATGAAACTGTGGGGTCGAGACTCATGAATAACATGGCGCTTTCACATATGTGGTTGGCCCAAAATAATATCAAATACATCCAATGGGGCAACATCACATAATGCCTCATCCTTGAAGGGTTGGATGTGTATGAAAATTTGTACTGTTGGCTGACACTAAGATATCATCCCTGGCGAAGCCACTTAATGTTGTATGGATGTGGGTGTGGTGTTGTTGACAATTCCAACTGTTTGACGACCTATGTTGAGATGAGGTTTTTCTGGCTTCTTCTGTCAACAATAAAATGCAGTGGGGTCCCCTACACCCACATCTGTGAATGAAAAAGGTGCTCCCCCTCTTCAAGATATGTTGATTCTTCTCATTGAATTGTTGTGGTCATGACAGTAGAATTCGGGTCTGCATCGATGATTTGTCTTTTCACATTATTTTCTGAATCAAATTCTGAATCAGGGTTCGAATCCTTGTCTTTGATCTCGGCCACAAATGACTGTTTTGAGCGATATTCATAAGTGTTGTTCTAGGGGATTTTATGGAAGTCACAACACTTTCCAGTGTCCTTCGTCTTTCCGTTACCCTTCCTTTCCTTTGGCTTGGGATGGTTTTCTGGAGGTTGTTTGTTAGGGCCATCTTTATCATGCTTTGGTTGTTGTACATTTTCATACTCGAACTCCCAATTGTTCTGGTGCCTAAATTTCTGCTCGATTTTGACAGCATATTGATAGGCATCTCCTAGTGATGATATGTCCAGGAAATCCATTTTGGTTTGGATGTACCTATGTAGAGCCCCGTGGTATTTCAGAAACAGATTTTGCTTGGAGTCTTTGATACCTTTCTTGGTGCACAAGGTATTTAAAGTATTTGTGAACTCTGACATTGTTTGGCTCCTCTCTTGCCACAATGTGGTCCATCTCATGTATTGGTAGTCATAGTTACCAACAGGATAATATTGCTCCTTGACCGCATGCACACAAAAATCCCAAGTGGGCTCGGCCCCATATATTTCGAACTCCTCTGTAGATATTTTCTCCGAGTAAGTTTCCAACGTATGTTTGACATGGGGGAGAGCCTTAAGTAATGCGAAGGTGATATTTTCCCTATTGAAAAAATTGTGAACAAAGAAATATCCTTTTAGCAAATTTAACCATTATTCTAGGGCATCCACATCGATCTAACCTTCAAATACTGGAATATGAAAATTAACTTGTACCTTGAAAGGTGAGGTACCTCCAAAGTGGCCGATTGATGAAGACACATCTGTTGTTATCGACAGGCATTGAAGGATGTGGGAAAAATTCTCCATCATTTCGTCTATATGTTGCGTGAGAGCTTGCTCAAGCAACAAATTAATATAATCTTCTGCTTAGTCATTTTTATTTTTTTCCACCATGGAGGTTTTATTGAGAATGTGAGAGTGATTTTCCTCAAGAGAGACAAGTTTGAGACCCAACTTTCTATACTTGGACCTTGTCGAGCACATTCACTAAAAAACGATCAAGAGCAACCTCCCCTGATACCACTGATCTGTATTATTTTCGGCATGAAATGAGAGAAAAGATGTAATAAATAAATGTATATATATATATATAAGATATCCAATAATATAACAAAAATATATCATAGATATAAAAACATAGATACAGTAATCCACAATTTCTATTAATGAGTGAAATGTACATATTGTAAATTATAGAGTGAAAGAATCGCTAGAGTGGTGGAATCTTATCTCTGAGAAGTGATGTGATGGTTACGCTCATTTGCAAGAAGATTATTATTGAAATGAGCCACCAAAGGCCTTTTTAATATGAAGAGAATCCAAAACACTAACCCTGGAAGATGAAAAACCAATAGTTTGTGGACCCTATTTTGGGTAGTTTGGTGTATCAATTTCTCAGGGGCGTAACTTTGGCATACGATCTCCATTTGGGGTGCACGATAGCTCGTTGGAAAGATAACAATGAGGATATTCATTTTGGGGGCTCAATCAAGGCCATTGGAACTTTTTAAGGTGCCAAATCCCCAAAAAAATTCATTTAGGCCCTCAAGATGGCC
>JASDQU010309985.1:14515-32121 GCA_032191745.1 Picea mariana | reverse complement strand
GAGAAGTTATTCTCTTTGACCTTCTTGCCTTGCGAGTCAGCGAAATGTTGAGATCTCGCCACGTGTCCTCCTTAATAGACGACCACGATCAAATCAGAACTCGTCTCGTGCACCTTTCCCCAAATCCAAGACTGTTGGTTCACACGCTTCAGATCTGACAGCTCAGATCTGTTTTCCTGCACAACTGGGTCCTTAGTGAATTTTGAATTTCCACATACCCCTTGCGTTAATTCGTTCTTGCCGGATCAACAATCCACAACCTTCCTCTATCTAACAGTCCAGATCACATCATAACATCTAGTTTCAGAAGTTTAGATGCACCAACCTGTGACTCTTCCATTGTGCGAACTTGCGAAAACTAAAGTAGATGAGGCATTAATACTTTGAATTCTCCCGACGGGATCTCATCCACTCTCCTACCAAACGAAAGGGTATTCCCTTTTGGTACCTAAATATTCCTATCGTTCCTAAGATTTTTCAACCTCGAAGGATTAAGAACGTTGTGCTCCTTCATTTAGTCTAGAATTTAGGTGGTTCTTAGTCTCTGCTTGCCTCACAGAGAGCCTTTGCATATCTACACAACCTCTCCTAAACTTAATAGACTCTTTCCTCGTAGTGATTGTGGGAATTCGACCTTCGCAATCAGGGAAGTAATCACTTGAATCTAGGACAGGGATGCAATTCCCTGGGAAGGTGCTTTTGAGGAATTTAACTAGCACATAAGGGAAATCAAGAAGATGTAAAAGTTCTCAAGGATGCAAGCATACTCTTAATTTAATCATTCAATGAAGAAACCATTTACAGGCATACAAAAACAAGCATGCAATCCATTATTTCCAATTTTGAGTTCAAGGCATAAAAACACTTATCAAAACCATAAAGAGTGAAATGAATGCTGAGAGGGGTGCTTGTTTCCACCCAACCATAGGCTCAGTCACTCCCAATTGATTTATCACTGGCCACCCCCGAGCTTAGGCCACGATGC
Source organism: Picea mariana (assembly GCA_032191745.1). Taxonomy (NCBI): domain Eukaryota; kingdom Viridiplantae; phylum Streptophyta; class Pinopsida; order Pinales; family Pinaceae; genus Picea; species Picea mariana. The sequence goes on along the minus strand of JASDQU010309985.1, from coordinate 31,136 downwards.
TCTGAGATTCAATCTCTTACTTCCAGCTCAGCGGAATATATGGACGAAGGCTACTCTCCTTCTCCCCATATAGGAATAGGTAAGGACGAAGCATACTCTCCTTCACCTCTCTCTGTCTCCCTATTCCATATGATTAGAACTTTCTTGTTCACTTTCGATCCTTCCTCAGACCTGAGAGCTCTACTCTAGTCTCTGCACTTCTTCGCAGGCCGCTCCCTCTATCCACTACGCTTCCCTTCTTGCCTCCCTTGAAAAGGTTGTGTGTGGCTCGAATCCTCCCGTCCGTGGTTAGGTCCGAAAGCCATACCAATGGGCAGTCTGCCCCATCCCTCATTAACTCTTGAGGAGGCCCTTCCCACATACCAGCCTAACGGGAATTCATTCTTGGTCAGAGGGTTGTTCTGATTTGAGCAAAATTAACTCCAGCATGGTGCTGATTCGGTGGAGGTTAATGCAACCATTCTGGGTCCCCTCCACAACCTTTTCATTAGAAATTGTGGTCTTTCTTTCTTAGCACATCCTTCCTCTCGGGAATCATGCAACATGTAACATTTTCTATTACAATATTCAAAATTTACATTCATCGACCTTCTACACAAGGTCCATCAAATCAAACATTCACACTTTTAAGTTTTCCATAGTTCCTCGGTCCATATAGTTATATTTACAGACTAGGGAAAACAAGGCGTTACACCCTATGTGGATGGATTTTCTTATTTGGATTCACATGACAGGTGTTGGTCTTTGGAGAATCCTTTTGAGTTGGTTATTGGGTTCCAAAATATTCCACGGGGAGTTCACATGAGCACTTGGACATGGGACCCAGGTTTACAATGGCGGTTGGATTACTTCAGTATGGTGCCTTTCCTTTCTACACGGGACCTTAGTTCTCTAGTGTTCTTCAGCATTATGGTCCACAATTATCCATGGGACCCTGGTATATGGTTGTACAACAAGCTTTGAGGACAACGCTTTCATAAGGGGGATGGAATGTTAGGTAGCTAAAGAGGTAGTAGTGGGGGCCCAAAGGGTCCATAGTGATAATAGTGGAGGCCATTCAATGTAAGGTGGACTAGGTCCACTATATTATTAAATAAGGCCCACTATGATAGTTAGATATAATAAATGTAAGAGGACTTCTTAGAAGGTTCTACTTCTAGAAGATTCCTCATTGTTAAGAACCAAAGACTGAATACAAAACACGGCTCTCTAATGGGGGGTATGGGGGGGATTTCCCTCCCACTTCTCTCATCGTGGGGGTATAAGGGGGGTGGTGAGAAATTTTGGATCCCCCCTGGAGGGGGATTCGAGGGAAGTAAAATTTTGGAAAAAATTGCCTTGTAAAATATTGTAATTTCGTAGTCAATCTGGACCATTTATTATAAGGTCACATATCTGACGATAGAATTTATGGTAGGGTTTTTTTCCCTATAAGGAAACCCTCTTTTATGTGTGAGGAAATTGTTGGGCCCGAGATATGATCATCTTCATGATGTTATTATACACTTTTTTCTATATGTATATATGCGTTTTTATCTTTCAAAGGAGATTTTTGAATAATTTTATGGTAAAATGATATAATCAGCATGAGGTACGTATAATTCGTGTTTTGTGATTCAATCAAGTTTAATTTATCATATTTTATGGTTTCCAAGAGTTCATTCATGTTTTTCTACTATTACAGGGAAAAACGCACCATGTTTCTTGCTTTGACACTCGTTCCGGCACTTGATTCAACACTCATTCTAGTACTTGATCCGGCACTCGTTCCGACACCCAGTATTGCACAAAAACGCAAGGCAAGTTGGCGGTTATGGTATTGGCGGCCAGTGGTGGACCAATCGAGCACATGGGTTTTGTTTGTCATCGCCCCCTCCAGCTACTAAGCTCAAGACAACTCGATTTCAGTTGTCCAAAGAGGGTGATTATTAGGTTCTTCTGTTTTGTTAGTTATGGCCTCATTTAATGTAATTTGTTGAATTTAGAGGTGGTTTGACCCTCCTGTGGTCGACCACCTGGGTTGTAAGATTATAAATACTGATAGGATGATCATTGGATTGTTAACCAAGTAGAATAAGCATTAGAACTGCCAGAAAAATGATTTTGCTCTGTTTGAGTTTTTACATTGCCAGAATAATGCCAGAACTGCGTTTTTGACTTTCATGGTGAATTCGGCTTGCTGAAGTTTGTGGTGTGCTTGTAGAGGTTAGCCACAACTTGCTTGGGGGGGCACCAACAATCTGGGGATGTTTAGTGTGTTTTTTATATATTTCATAATTTAAATTGTCTTTTATTTCCTGTACATGCATGTTTTATGTTTTAATTAGCTAGCTATGATTTAATTGTTTTATTGTTCTTTTGTAGGTTAGTGTGATGAGTTATGTTAGCATGAATTAGTTTTGTAGGCTAGGTTTAGACTTTCAAGTCTCTACACTAATCCCATATGCATCTAGATATCAGATTACACTTTTATTCATGATCTTACAGCCAAGTTTAAAACAGATTTGTTTTTAGAATAAAACAGAGTTCTATTTGGGTTTCATTTGACAGGGATCTTTGATGGATGGATAGATTTAATTCTAGTTCTTAATCATAATTTGCTTGTCTTAGTTTTAGATAGAATTCATTTGTTTAGTTGTTGGTTAATTGTCAATTTAATTTTTAATAAGCATAGTTTAATTTATGTTTTTAATTCATTTTCTTATAATATCTTGAATGATTAAAATAGACATAGTATAATTTTATTTCACACAATTTCCTTTCATAGATTAAAATGCAATTAAATTTCTTAGTTAAATAATGATGATTTCGTTATGATGTTGATGGTGCATGGTATTTAACATTACTTTTATCATGGCTAAGTTTGCATTAGACTATTTACTTCACACATTTCATTTTGCCATTGAAATTAGTATTGAACTTATACCATTAGAACTATCCTTTGTGGTCAAGTGTCATCGAGATATCATCCGTCACCACCGAAGGCATTCACACAACCACCAGCATCACATTTGAGTGTTTCATAGATTAAAGATAGTTTCTTGTTTTTGTAAGTTAAGAATTAGTTGGTAGCCTTTCTTGCTTTCAATAGAATAGATTTCCTTTCATGCATTTCATTGAGCATTTGAATTTCATTTCACGCAAGAGAAATAGTTTTGCATTAGGCATTTAGTTCACTTGCCTCTTAGGCTAGGTAGTTGTTCAATGAGAAGTCTTTGCTTACTTGTCCCTTTTCTTTAGTAGGATAGATAGTTTCCTTTGCTTTAGTAGGTTAGCTAGGTGTTTTTGCTTGCTTGTCTATTTGCTTTAATAGGTTAGATAGGTGCTTTTGCTTACTTGTTTATTTTATTTCTTTCATAGGGTAGTTGCTCATTGAATGTAGGTTGGAAAGTTAAAGGTAGTTTGTTTTCATCATTTTCTTAGTATGGTTAGTAGTTTACCTTTGCTTACTGTCATGAACTAGTTTGCTTTACATAGAGTTTTCATTCGCTTTCCTAGGAACTATCCATCAGTCCTTGGCCCAAAAGTACTTAGGTTGCCTAGTTTCAATTTGCTTAGTAAGGTTTGTTCATTAGATAGGTTTTATTGAGTATATTAACCCTAGATAGATTCTTTCTGTAGTTAGACTATACTCCTACCAACCTTTTTACCTTTGGCATATCTTTTGCTACAACTCTAAGTTTACTTACCCCGGGTTGACAATTTAATTGAGGGTAGTTTAGTGTATCTTTTAGTACATATAAATCACCTCACATTTTGGCATCGTTGTTGGGGAGTTGTCTTAAGGTATGAAGTAATTAGGAATTAGATCATCCTTAGACCTTATCATTAGTTTGGTGGTGGGGGAACTTTAAGACGAAAGGTTAAAACCTGTGCATCTGTTATAGTAGGTTCCCCCAAACCCAATAGTATTTTTTTTATTTTTTTTCATGAATAGACCTAGGAATCAAATGGTATCTTTTTCTTTTTGTTGTTTCTTTCTTTCATGAATAGGCCTAGAGACCCACAAGGTAGATACATTAAATCAAAATCATACCTTTCAACCAAGGTTACTTCCGATCTCTTTGGGGGAAGAAATGTTCTACTTATAAAATCTGCAAAACGATACCAAAAAATAGGAGCTAGCTCAACCCAAAGAGCTAAAATAGTCTCCGAAGGGACTAACACAGGGAGCACTATAGAACAAGAAATTGAAGCATCAATCTTACTAGGACAGGAGGCAAGACCACTCAAGTCTTCCACAGAACCAAACAATACAACCTTTGCTTTTACACCACCACCAAGGGACTCTAATTTTAAGGATATCATAGACCCTGAACAAGTGAATCTTTTTTTTGGTAGCTCAGCCAATGTAATTATCTCTCAAACTGACATAGAAACTTTGGCATTGATAATCTCAACCAGCTCGAGCAGAGTCCTAGACATCCAATCAGTAGGAAGACCTTTTCATCAAAGAGAAACTTTGTTCTCTTCAAAGATAAAACCACTTAGGTACTCTCTTTTTGGAAACCAAGCCAATATGGGTGATCAGGAGGACCATAACAATGTAAGAGACGGGGAGGAAGAAAAAACTGGAAACCAAACCGAAACTACCTTCGGATTTCCGATTTTAGACACCACTCCAAATGTCAACATGAAGAATATTCCTCTCTCAGCACTACCTACCTTTTATGATAAAAACAGTGAAGATCCAGACACCTTCCTAATTGAATTTGACATCTTGTGCAAGAGCTACAACTATGTGCAAGATGCCCAAAAATTAAAACTCTTTCATGCCACCCTCAAAGACTCTGCATTAAGATGGTTCATGGGATTGGGAGAATCCATCATTAGGTCTTGGGAATCCATGAAAGACATATTTCTTAAGAAGTACCAAGACTACTGGAAGACCAAAGAGTCTCGTAATGACATCTTTAAAGTCCAACAATTAGAAGACGAGACCCTTGAAGACTATATGGAAAGATTTGGTTATATCTCCCATAAGTCAAAATACTATGACCTCCCAGAGGATGCAGTTAGGGCTCTTTTCCTTAAGGGAATTTCAGAAGAATATTTAGAGATTCTTAACCTGATGGCATCAGGTGATATTTCTCTTAAACCATTTGATGAAATATGTGAAATGTGTAAAAAATACTCAAGGAGTAGAGCCAAAACAGGGAAGAATGTTCGGGACCCTCACAATAGAAGCTTAAAACCAGTTAGTTCAGGTGGTATCACGAGAGAAGAGATAGGGAACCTTTTAGAAAACTTTAATATGGACATCTTAAGCACAATAGGTTCCCAGTTGGATACCCTTAAACTCAAAAAGAAACATGAGGAGGAAAATGAAACAATGAGCATATATTGCCCAAGATGCATGAGGAAGCATTCCTCAAGGGAGTGCCCATTAGATAACATTTCACTTTGTGGTTTTTGTATAGAAGACCATGTGACTAAAAAATGTCCATCATTGCCCAATTTATTTTCCATATATAGGAGTGGAGATCCTGGGGAGTCTTCTTATGCACCTAGGAGGCCATGGCAGCCTAGGAATCAACCCACATACCCAGATCTACAGTCCCAAGTTTCACCCTATTATCAACAATAACAATGGAACTCATCAGGTTGGAAAAACTAGTCTACTCAGTACCAACATCCTTGGATTCAAAAATGAAGGGGAGGACACAACCAAAGAAACCCTCAAGCTCCACCTATCCCTATGTACAACCATCCTTATCCTCAGTTCTTATCAAACACTCTGCAACTTCTGCCAGGTTTTGTTCCACCACCTTTACCTCCTATCCCACAACAACAACTGCTACAATATCAAAATGAAAGATCCCCAAAACCGACACTATTACCGGCATAGCCAGTGTCAAATCCCAATAATAATCCCCCTCAACCTCTTAACAATGTTGAGATGCAGGCCTTCCCGACATATGTTATTACTCTTGTTCCATTACAGGAAATTCAACTAAGATCGAGAAAAGTTCTAGATAGGCAGAGACCTTCAGTGGTCATCCAGGAAGAAGAAGAAGAAGAAACCACCCAACAACCCACAGATGACACTAGGTGGGAAGATGTTATTATCCTAAATAATCAAGAACCCAAGCTTCCCTAAAATGAACCTTCACAAATTACGAAGGTCCCTCCTTATCTAGACCGATTGGTAATTGAGAAAGCTACCACCTGACTGGAATTTGACATTCTTAATGAATTGAAAAATACGTGTGTCAAAATTCCCCTACTTCAAGCCATTAAAGACATTCCAATCTATAGTAATGTAGTTAAAGAATTGTGTATCAAGAAGCCAGGTAGGAAGAAAAAGGAACATCCTAAAGTACATTTGGTAGGAGGACTCTCTGAGTACATATCAGAGCAGCCAATGCTAGCAAAGTATGGGAATCCAGAAAACCCCGTAGTGACCATAACCATTAAGGAGGTCTCCATTAGAAACACTCTCATATATCTAGGGGCATCCATCAATGTTATGACTGCTACTACCTTGGAACAATTATAGTTATGACTTCTTCTTTGGCCTACCCCAAGCATTTTGGAATTAGCATATAAGACTAGGGTTATACCTGAAGGGATTTTAGATGATGTCATGGTTACTATAGCCTCATGGGAGTACCCCGTAGATTTTCTTGTTATTCATTCAAAGGATCCTGTCCGAGGCCATCCTGTTATTTTGGGAAGACCTTGGCTAGCCACAACCAATGCATTTATTGGCTGTAGAGAAGGAGAAATGACCATCTCAAATGGTCTCTCTATCTAGAATCTCACCATTTACCATCCAGCTCAACCTATTATGAAAAATCTATGGTGGCTTGAATGTCCATACGAGAATGAAGACTGGGAAGAACCCGTATTGCCTAGTGACCATGCAAGGGCACTTCAGAAGAATACACCAGAAAATGTGCTAAACCAATTCATTTATGCTATTACATGTGTGGATTTTCCACAGTCTTTTCCCCAATTTGCATACATGTTTGGGGAAGAATTTCAAGAACAATTAGATCCATCCGTTTTGTCTTCGACATCCTTTATTTTTGAAATAGACGAATCTAACATGTCTTATACTATGCCCTACGAGATTAGTCCAGAGAAATTTTTACATATAAACTTTGGGCTAGATACAGAACAACATAAACGGTTAGTAGATATCCTTAAAGAACAAACAAGATCATTTTCCTGGGAATACACTGACATGAAGGGCATACACCCTGACACATGCATCCATCATATATACACCCAGGGGGGAGTAACACCTGTTAGGCAACCCCAGAGAAGGATGAACCCAGTACTCAAATACATAGTCAAGGAGGAAATCCAAAAGTTGTTAAATGTCGGATTTATCTATCCCATATCCGACAGTAAGTGGGTATCCCCACTAGTAGTGGTTCCAAAGAAAGTGACCAGGAAATGGATAATTTGTGTTGATTTCCAGGAACTCAATAAGGCCACTATGAAAGACTACTTTCCTCTTCCTTTCATTGACCAAGTTCTAGATACCTTGTCTGGAAAGAAGTATTTCTCCTTTCTATATGGGTATAGTGGGTACAACCAAATTATTATAGCACCCGAGGACCAGGACAAGACTACCTTTACTTGTCCTTGGGGCACCTATGCCTACAGGGTCTTACCATTTGGATTGTGTAATGCTCTTGCAACATTTCAACGAGCAATATTAGGGATATTTTCCAATCTTATTCATGATTGTGCGAAGGTCTACATGGATGACTTCACAGTTTATGGAAACACTTACCATGAAGCCTTAGACAACTTAGAAAAAGTCCTCGTCAGATGCTAGGAAACGAACCTATCCCTAAGTCATGAAAAATGAAAAATGTTGCTAACTGAAGGAGTGGTTCTAGGACATCATGTTTCATATGAAGGAATAAAAGTCGATCCTGCAAAGATTGAGGTCATTATTAGACTTCCACCCCCCAAGACTCAAAAAGAGGTGAGAAGCTTTCTTGGACATGATGGATATTACTGGCAGTTTATTGAAAATTTTACAAAGATTGTTGCACCTATGTTTGGATTATTGATAAAAGATGTTGATTTTGTTTGGATTGAACATTGTCAAACTGCCTTTGAAACCCTAAAAGCCAAGCTATTTGTGGCACCAATTCTTAGAGGGCCCAATTGGACTCTCCCATTTCATATATCCACTGATGCCTCTGACACTACAATAGGAGGGGTATTAGGGCAGAAAGAAGACCAATAGTTCTATGCGATTTACTTTATAAGCAAGAACTTGTCCCCTGTCGAGTTGAACTACACAGTCACGGAGAAAGAGTTCTTGGCAGTTGTTCATGCTATTAACAAGTGTCGTCATTAAATTACAGGTTATGAAGTATTTGTACACACTGATCATTCCGCCATTAGGTTTCTCATGAAAAAACCTATAACTAATGGCCGAGTGACTAGGTGGCTCTTGTTATTGTAAGAATTTAATATTATTGTGCTTGACTGACATGGAAAGGATAATGTAGTAGCTGACTTTCTTTCCTGAAAAAAGAATGAGGATGATGACATCCCTATAGATGATAGTTTCTCAGATGAGCATCTCTTTTCCCTCTCTGTCAATACCCCATGGTTTGCAGATATGGAAAACTATTTTGCCACTAGGAAGTTATCGTCTCATTTGTCACCTCATGAAAAGCAAAAAAATATTACACAGAGTGCTAATTACTCTTGGGTTGGTCATGATCTTTTTCACACAGGTCCTGATTTGATTATTCATAGATGTGTCCGAGAAGACAAGGTACCTGATATACTACGAAGTTGTCATGATGGACCATGTGGTGGCCATTTCTTTGATAAACGTACAACATATAAAGTATTACATTCAAGTTACTATTGGCCTAGAATTTTCAAAGAAGCTGCCAAGTGTGTGAGAAGTTTTGATAGTTGCCAAAGGATAGGTAGACCTACGTCAGCTGATGAAATGACTTTATAGGTCCAAGTTATGATAGAACCCTTCGAAAAATGGGCCCTTGACTTTGTAGGACCAATTTCACCCATGTCTTGTAGGAAGAACTATATCTTGGTTTGTACGGTATATGTCACCAAATGGGTAGAGGCAAAAGCCCTATTTAGGGCCACAAAAAAGTCTGTTATCGAATTCATCTATGAAGACATCTTTACCCGCTTCGGTGTCCCTCGTGAAATTTTTACCTACCAAGGCACTCAATTTACTTCCAAGCAGATGAAAGAGCTAACAAAGAAATATGGGATTAAACATTGTAAATCTTCTCCATACCACCCGCAAGCCAATGGTCAGGTAGAATCCACAGACAAAGTTCTGGAAGCCATCTTGACCAAGACTATTCAGTTACATCACCGAGATTGGGCTGATAGGATCCCAGAGGCTTTGTGGGCATATCGAACTACTTGGAGAAATACCACTGGGCATAACCCTTATGAGCTAGTGTATGGGAAACAAGTACTTTTACCAATAGAATTCCAAGTAAGGACCTTCCGTATTGCCGCAGAATTAGGATTGAACCTAGATGAGGCTCAGAAGCAACGAGCCCTACAATTGAATGAATTGGATGAAGTCAGGCAAGATGCCATCCAATAGACAATATTGGTCCAAAACCAGAGGATCAAGTGGCATGACAAGTTTATTAAAAAGAAACACTTCCAGCCTGGTGATTGGGCCCTGTTTTTTGATTCCCAGTTCAAAACCTTCAAAGACAAACTTACCACCCGTTGGTTGGGCCCTTACGAGGTAGACACTGTATATGACAATGGAGCTGTAAGAATTAAAACAATTGACGATGGACAAGTCTCCTTTGTGGTAAATGGACACTGACTTAAGTTTTATCATAATCCCATTTCCAAAGAATATTTTCTCTAGGTCATGACAGCTGACAAGGCATTGGCCTTAGTAGATGGGGAAGTCCCCCCTTGTTCTTGAAAAATTTTCTTAGTTTCCCACTGTATATATGTAAATAGTTTTTTTATTTGGTTAATAAGGAATTCTAGATATTTATGTAAGTAATTATTTCACCGGGAGTACACCGTTTCAAGGATCTTTCATAAAAAAATTGTTATACTTGAATTTTGTGTTTGTAAAGCATCAAATGAATAGTGACTTACTGTAATTATCCATGTTTTTGCAAAATTATCATTTTTAAGGCATTCTAAAGAAGTTGCTCTTGAAACTCTTCACCACTGTATAAGGAAGTGATACCATAACTATCAAGCCTAGAGGTCTCTCGTACAGTTTTTCCGAGAAACCCGAGTAAGTAAGTCAAGTGTCTTTATCAAAGAGTAACAGGGAGGTCTCATTAGCAGTTAATCATGGAAACATCATAATAATTACAAAAGAAGAAAGTGAGTTGAGCCTAGAGATACCTTTTTGTTCTTTCTCGATGGTACCATCCACTACACATTAAATAGCTTGATTATATCATATCTTTAGATAATCCACGTCCGCTTAAGTACCCCTTACATCAGGAAAATCACTAAGAAATATAAAGGAAAGTCATCCTCTAACATAAATACCATCCCAATTAAAAAGAAAAAGAAAGAAAAATTTGTTTCAGAGTTGTCCCCCTATCTTCTTGCATAAGAAATCTTATACTAACATCTTAAAGGATGGAGGGCCAGTCTCTGAAGGTTTCAGAGGCTAACCCACCGGGATACTGAACAAGTCTGTTGGCAACGGGTACCGGCCTGTGGTATGACTAGGTAAACCCACCGGAGTACTGAACAGGCTTGCTGGAAGTGAGGCATTCTACCTAGCGAGGATGATGATCTGACAAAAATAAATAATAAATCTAAAATTGTCCTGATGTACGACATTACTTGCAGACAAAGCTGACATGGAGCATGTGTGGTTAAGCTAAGGTTAATGAATCTCATCAACTTGCCATTGGGAAATGACTCTAAGTCTATCTTGAAATTCTCTTGCCTACCTCTTCTTATATATATATAGGGTCTCTTATCCTATAGGTGGGGCCATCTACTAACTGTCTCGTCGGACCAATCTGTGAAATTTTATCTTTACACTTGACATACTGTAAATCTTCGGCTATTGAGGGATACTGACTAGTTTCCTATACTTTTGATTGTGAGGTGTCACAATACTTAGGTGTGGGGGAGGGGTTCATGAGCTGACAAATGATCATTGCTTAGAGAAAAGAGTCTTTGCAAGAATTTTTGTATTATATTTACTATAATACAGGTTATTACATTGATAGTCATGTTATTTTTTTAAATGCTTCACTCCTGTGTGCTATACATTACTAAACTCATGATTAACAGACCACTCTTTATCGTTTTATCATTCATTACAACCCATTCATTATAGGTTTTGGCATTTGCTATAACTCATTCATTATAGGTTTTGGCATTTGCTATAACCCTTTCATTATAGGTTTTGACACTATATGTCATATACAAGAAGAATGAATAAGCATGGAGCACTCTGCCTCTTCTCATTAACCACTATGGTTGTTTAAAACACTTCAAAATTGCAGGTTGTCCGTTAAAAGAAGCGAAAAGGAACTTAACACAGGGGTACCGGATGAAGTACCATATGAGGTGCTGGATGAGGTGTCAGATGAACTGTTGTTTGAAGTGTCATTGCATTGCATACCAGTAATTGTCCTAGATTCCAAGGAACTAGAATTCAATTACATTCAATTAAATTTGTTACAGGCATTGATTAAAACATGCCTTATATGGTTATGATCAAATGTCCAAGTCAAAAGACTTGGAAATTGATCTAAGTACGCACCACTCCATTGCTCCCAAGCTTTCCATCGAATTCGAATCTCCCACACATGGCATCTCGCATGCACATGTGGGCAATGCACTCCACCATAAGAGCATCCAAAATCGGGCTGGGCACTCTATTGTTTCATTTGCCCTTGCCATTTGCTCTACCTCGCATTAAGGAATCGCGCCCAACCTCTGTCGAATTCGACCTATGTTCCAATTGCACTCAGACCATGCCCAATTCGTGTCTCTGTGTGGCTCGATTTCGCCCTTTCTTGGTGAATTCAAACTCTGTCACAATGCTCAAGCGATACAAACCCTCCTCCTATGCATACTTGTTTGCCATTCCAGAATTTGCACAGTGCAGGGAAGTGTTCTTGTGTGCTGGCTGGGGGCCATTTATGTCGAGTTTGCAAGGTCATGATGATGGTCTTTCTATGCAATTTGCAATTGGTTTTGATGGCAGGATAGCACATGTAGGGTCTCTCAATTTTGTAGTCACAGAAGAGTCAATTGTTGCTGCAACAAAACTTACAAGAATGAGAGATAGGTGGTTCAAGAATCATCAATTTCCGCACTCAAGTTACAACAAGGTGTTTAAGCCCGAATTCGAGAGAATTTCAGTAGCGAAAGGGTATGCTAAGGAGTGGATAAAGCCAGAATTGGTCAATCCCCTCATCGTTATCACAAATTTAATTACATGTGAAGGTAGATACTCCACCTTCAAAGGTTGTCACTCTAGATTGTTGGCTCATTTTTTGTTCGATAAACCTTTGAAATTTCCCTTTTATTTTCTCAAAAGCTTTGAGAAAATGTCCTCTCAAGTGAGGAAAAATGTGACCAACCCCCACAATAGTCTTTTCCACCACGGTTTGATCAAATTCCTCGTTCTTACCAAACTAGAGAAGCATGGGCAAAGTTGGGATGCCTTTATCTACCAGTTTGCAAATCCTCACTTGATAGTTAAGACTGGCAAAAAGCCACTTAGCCTAAACATTATCTCTCCATCCAAACCTCACTCTCCAAAAACTCCAAACTCCCTTGCACAAACTCCCTCTTTGCCGGAACAATACTAAAAGCTTGTTGATATTCCTACTTCTTCATCGGGGAAAAAGACCAAGAACAAAGACCAAAAGAAGCCTATTGTTGACCCCCCAATGCCTTCATTTTCTCTTGATCCTACACCTAAGAAGCCCCACGAAGTAATGCAACAAGACTTTCCCATCATTCCCACAAACAAGAGAGGAGCCAACCAATTTGGTAAGGGACATGTTGTTCCTGAGTCTGTCCTTAAGGCTCAAAAAGTACAGTGTCAAGGCATCCGAAAGTAGGTGAAAAATGGGTAAGAGGGTAACGTCAACCTTCAGTACAGGAAACTAGGGAAGATTTCTACGTTCGCGTCATCTAGCTTCCAACTGTTCCTGAGTAGTTATATCTTGTTCAATGGCTGCCCATGAACGTTCAAGTTCCTCCCGGTTATTTGCAGTTTTCAGGATTATGTCAAAAAGGTTTAAAGCAATATGCGTTTGATTCGATAGTCCGGGTTCGATATTAGGCTGTGTTGCTGCAGGGACAGTCATGGAGGAACAGTAAGAGTAGGAAAGGATTTAAAGAGAGATTAAATGATGTCTTGATTTGGTCGAAACAAAGAGAATTTTTTACTTTTTAAAGAATAAAATAGGAATGCAAATTTGAAGGCTCTTTCCCATAACTGTATTATATTCTAATATAAGGGTGTGAAGTGAGAGAAAAACATTTAGTTGCATATAACGCAAGGTTCCTGCCAAAGAGAAAACTCACATATAAACAGAAGAGGAAGTTAGTAAGGAAATAACTAACATAGCAAAGAATATACGTAGAATTCTGAAAGTGCATATTGGTCTTACACCTGCTGATAGTTGGTGCAGAGGAAAGACAATAAACAAATACATAAAACAAAAATCCTTTTGTTATAGTAGTGGTCGTACTAAAATATAACAAAGCACATCAATTATGAATAATGGAATGAAATGAAACATGAAATACGAAGACACAAACTTGTAACACAATCTTGACGGAATCAAGAATCTCCAGATTTGCTTGTATTAACTTCTCGAATGCAAAAAACTCTATTACAATCGACACAAAAAAGGTCCAGCCCTGTTTATTTCGTTCTGTAATATATTTATAGAACTTTACAGATCAGTTAGACTCTCAATGGTTACACAAATTTAGTTACAACTTAGAGGGGCACAATCGCTCCCTTTCTCTTACTCTATCTTCACTTGGTGCCAGGTGCTCGTCTTCGCGCGGATTCAGTGCAGGCGATACATCTGTCCACAAACTAAGAAACGAGTTGCGAAGGCTCTGCTTGACAGCTGGCCTCGGCGAAGTAACATTCTCGGGCTAACTGCTGCAGCTTGTCTCCCATTTGTGCATCGACGATGTCGAGGGAACTTATTTGCGTGCTGGGTTGGATCAAATGCTTATCAACTCGAGCCATGTCCACCCTGTCCATCTGAGAGATATCGACCAAATCTCTCTCCTCCTTCTCTTTCATATCAAGCAAGATCTGTTCTACATTCATTTGTATTAATGTTTCGGCATCGCCTCCAGTGTCCATACCCAACATCTCGTCCTCTATAGAATTGAAGGCTTCTTCTAATGAATTGGTCACTTTTTGGGCCTATTCCTTGCCCAGGGCAATGTTATGCTCCCAATCCTTCAACAAAATGTTACCTCTAGTTTTTTCTGGGAGGGTGAGTCCGAGAGAACCTGCTGAAACTCTGTCGTTCGTGGCTATCACCGCCTCCTGGAAGGCGACCCGAGCCGCTTCTGCATCTCTTTCTCTGACAGTCAGGTTGTCGGAAACCCGATGCATCAACAGACAATCTTCTCGAATTGTTCCCACTTTGGCGAGCACACTCTGTTGTGCAAAAGAGATCTTGCTCCGAATCTGGGTTGCTCAGGATTTAAACACCTCGACATCGATCACCTTACTTTCAGCGATCTCTACCTGAGTCTGCAGTTTTGCAATCATAGTCCTCTGTTGACCAGCCTGCACCCGACCGTCTCGGATTACTGAATGCACTTGCTCCAACTTGGCTTTGAGCAATTCTATTTTCTTTTTATCAGCTAGTCGGGCCAGTTCTATCTCCCTGCTTACCTGACCTTTAGCGCTTTCTGTGGCCGAAGCTACTCTGGCTTCGAGAGTCTTGATCAGGCGATTCTTTCTTTTGAGATGGTTTTTTAACACCCGACTGAGAATTGATTCGCCGATGCATATGCTCCTAGCTTTCCTGTGATCTCCGTGGTGAATTCCTCATTCTTTTTGTTCTTTCCATCGGTCATAACCTTGAATTTTTTAGCAGTCAATCCTTCATCCTGGTTGAACTCCCTTTTCACCACCGATTTTCTCTTTTTGTCAAAGAAAAACTCATTTGGAGGAATTTCTTCTGCTCTGATAGGCCTCAGTTCCTCATCGAAAATCCATCCTTCTTCTATATTTCCTCGCGTCGACTGCAAGGGGGTGACAGAAGTGATGGGTTCCCCGATTTGTTTCGCTTCCTTTTCTGGTGTGACGACCAAGTCCTGCTTCTTCGGAGGTTCAGAGGTCTTTGTCTCAGTTTCCGGATTCTGGGTCTCTCGCGGGTCCAGATTCTGTGTCTCTGCTTTGGGCTTATTCGTTTGATCCCCCTTGTTATGGATTTTTCCTGAACCAAAAGTTGCTTCTTTGGGGCCTTCATCATCCTTCGGTTCCATCTCAGAAACGCCCGGGCTCCCTCCTCGCAACACAGCAGGAAGACAACTTCATCTGTTTTCCTAAAATTTTATTACAGAGGCCATGTCTTCGGGTGCTAAAGATCAGATCTGAACTAGCACTTCGCCATAAGACCTCGCCCCTCGGAAAATGTCATTCGGGGGTGAAAACTAGTGTTCAAACCTCTTTAGCCCACAATTAGCTAAATGGTTGCTTACAATTTTCTGAGGATCATGTTTTTTATACTCAATGGAGACCAAACTCGGGTCTTCCAAGGCTGCAGCCTCGGCTTTGGCATGCCCGAAATCCAATAAAGAATAAGAATTTAGCTGAACGGGAAAAAATGACCATACCTTCTTCAAAGATGCTTTGAGTTCTTTACCCACCCCGCCAATCACTGTTTGTCAGGCGATCTCGCGACAAGCCAGCTTGTCGGGGATGAACAGTGGTAGTGCAAGCGGGGGAATAGAAGCTCTGAACACTCTCAAATAGAAAAACTCTGCTTCTACGTACCAGTCCACTATACCACTCAGATTTGCAGCAATGTTGTCCGAGATGCGAGGTGGAGAGCGACCAAAAATGGCGATGTGCAGGGGCACCATCACCCAGTTGAAAATTTCGTAAATGAATTTGTCTGCTTTATTCTCCCACAGTTTGTCGTGATACTCATGCATGGGATTTTCTTGGACTGGATTCCAAGCCCAGCTCATCAAAGGGAATGGTGTCATAGAACATACCGCGTCCATAATGTATGCGAACATGAAAAAAGAGGATGGTCTCTCGCTTGCCTTCTGCTCTCGATACTCTATGACCCGGTTGGCCAAGCTGTCCGAGAGTATCTTTGCCCAATTAAACGAGCAACCTTCTGCAACCCGAAACATGAGAGGCACCCACGCAATGTAGAAATGTGATGTGTCCTCCCTTCCGAATAGCCAGGAAGTCATCATTGCCACATACTTATACTGTGGCTCCAGTGAAGCGATTGAATAAATGCCCTGGTCATTTGCTCTGAATTTCGCGGAGCGTGAAACCCAATCCTTTATCAAACTGTGAATGGTTTTGTCATATTCAGTGCACTCCTTCTGTTTGAATCCCTCCAGGAATTCAACATCATACGTGTATTCAGATGTTGTCAGGAGCTTATACATGGTTTGGATGTGCTCC
>JASDQU010309984.1:31903-68762 GCA_032191745.1 Picea mariana | reverse complement strand
TCTAATAAATACACCTCAAGCCATTCCTTCTGAAACATTGTAGAAAAAACGTTATAGCGAAAATTCCAAGGTGTCTCAGATGTAGCAACGAAACCCCAAGACCTTGAGCTTTGATACCATATGTTAAGAACCAAATATCAATATAGCATAGAAAAACCTCAGAATAAGTACTCAATGCCTTGGAAAAGAGAGAAATTCAGATAATAAGCCTCTTTGAGGGGGAAACCTCCTTATGCCCACATAAATGTACAATTCCAATATGATTCCAAATGAAAATGTCTCCTTGGTATATATAGGAGACTAGGAGGTATAATTAAAACTAATGGAATAAAGACAACATAAATAAAATAACATTACTAATGTAATATGCCCCAATTAAGGGGTAATGAGCCAATATTAGGGCTTAACATTGTTGGCATGTCTATTTAGGATAATTCTTTATTTCTTGTTGTTATTATTTTTCTTCTTCCCTCCAAGTTGATGAGGGTTATTTGGTGTAGAGGAATGCATCATGTTTAACTCGAAGGTCTAAGTAGGGCCAAAGTCGAATTGGTTATGGGCGTATAATAGGTGGGATTGTTATATACAATCAATTGACTAATATTCTCATTCAACTGACCAACTTAGGTGGAAAAGACAGGACCAACCACACCATCGACATGGGTTCCAGGCATCGGTGGAGGAGTGTCATTCGATGGTCAAGGAGCATGGGGAATGAGGTTGTATAGTGTAAATAACTATGAATAAATTAAATTTGAGTGTTGGGAATGACGAATAGCCTACTTGTCAATTATGTCTCTAGACATGGAAACATCTCTAGCGATAGGAGGAAATAATGATTTTGTAAACCAATCAACCAAGATTCGATCGTGGATTGGGAATTTAATGAGTCTTCTTCACCACCTCCACTCCTGAATACAGTCAGAGATATGTGTGGTAGTGTTCTGACGTAATGAGATCATAAGTTATGACCTTATTTCTTATCAGATGCGTAATTGGAAATGGGTCAACAAAATCATTGTTAAAGCATTAAATTTTTTAAATGAACCAGTTGGTAGCTCAATGAACCACTTTGAGGCATTTCCAATTAAGGTATGAGGGAAAATATGCAAACAAATGTTGTCATCCAACAAAGAGTTGGATATGAAACAGAAATGATAAGTCAGAATGTGTGTGGTGGTATCTTCTCCCATATTTCCATCAAATTCTAGAATGTCTGCTGGAATTTTGACTAAAATCGCTAGCCAAGTGGGATTGTGCACTATGGGATCATTCATGAGTCTAGATAAATTGGGTAGTTCTACAGTAGACAAAAATGGAAAATGAGTGTTTTCGAATGGATTTTGGTGTAAAGGTAATGACATGTTGAGACAAAAAGGACTGTATGGCCCTCCCATATACAGATTAAAGGTAGGAAAATAACGCCCTTGATAAGGATTTCCTATAGGTATGTAACCACCTCCTTGGTAAGTATTACCCATTGGCATATAAAAAAATCGTTGTTGAGTATTTTTGGGGGGATTGGTTCCCCCAGGAAAAGGATCATTTTCAGGAATGTTAATGTTCCCTGGAAGGGGCAAGTTATCGACCATTACTACTCCTAGGTTTTGGGGGTTTTCCTGTAATAGGGGAATTGTTGTTTCCAAGGAAGGGAGGGATTCCAGGGGTATTGTTTTCCCCAATGTTGGGAGTACCTTAAGGGAATTTGTTTCCCCTATGGAAGGGATTACCCCAAGGGACATTGTTTCCCCTGGAGAAAGGATTTCCGCTAGGTTGATTCACACTAATTATACTATTCCAATTCCATCGAAATGGAAAGCTAGTAATAAGTGATTTTTGGCCATTTGGTGGGTTACCGGAAGAGAAGACAAAACCACTCATTATAGGAAATTTTAACTTAAAAGTTTCCTCTTAAGAAAAAACAATAAATAGATAAAATAATGCCATGTAGACCATTTTTTAATATTTCACTTTTATCGAAGCTTCCCATGGTTATTTCACTTTTATCAAAGCTACCAAAAATATATATATATTATATATAAATAAATGAAGACTAAGTTCGAGATGTAGTGTTTTCCCCAAAAATAAGGAAATAAAATTAAATACGCAGTGCCATCTTAAAATTTATTGGACCAACTTTTCAAGATATAAAGTTCCAAAAAACGCCGTTAAATATTATTAAAAAATAATAAATAAAATTACACATTCTCAAATTTATATAAAATTAAAAAAAATTGTAAATAAATATTATATATATTTTTAAAAAGATTCATTGAACCACGAAACCTTAATTTAAACAAATATATTATATATTATATATTATATTATATTATGCCAAGTGTAAAGAAAAAAATAAGCTTTGCTAAGATAAGAACAAATTCTAATGATCTCCATAGTGATACCAGGCATTGGTCAATTCCTAAAAAGCCATGGGATGAAATAGTGTGTCACCTTTGTGACGCTAAKAAGGTTGAAGATGAAAAGCACTTTCTCTTAGACTGTCCAGCCTATACCCATACTAGCTCTTATTTTCAAAATATTTGTCACACTACCAACCTTCCTAATCTCTTAAATCAACAAAAGTATGGTGATCTTGGAAAGCTTATCTTAATGMTTTTCAAGCACAAAAACAAAATTATAAATMATTCCAAATAATCACTTACCCTCTTAAGGTCTGATAGACCAATTCGGTCTTAGTGGATGTTAATCATAATAATCATCATCATCATATTATATTATATTATATTATATTATATTATCATTTGGGTCACAATGGAGGAAAGTAAGTATAGTTCTTTGRCCACTCATTACCCTAGGCCGAAACCTGTTGTGGTTGGGAAATGAAGACCACATGGAAAAGGAAGGACCGGTGAATATGGTCTTGGATCCATAGATATACCATATGAGATACAMAATCCGCTAATATATAATATTTATTATATATCATATTATATTATTATAAATAACTGGGTAATGTAAAAAAATTATTTCCATCAAATCTATTTTGAATTAAAGAAAAACACAAATTTATTTATTATATATTGTATTATATATTATATTCATATTATTAATAAATGGGTAATAAGAATTTTTTTTTTCCATGATTTTTTTTGTTTTTGTAAATAAGCAAGATGAGAATCTTTCTATTCAATTCATGAAAAGTACAAAGTGATACATCGACTTGATGATAGAAAAATACCCCTAGAAAGAGTACACAGGAGCACTACAGACTATCCTATTCTAAAATAGAGCCAAAAGTAATGCATGGGCATAGCAAGATGAAACATACAAGATAAGCAGAAAGGGATAGATCATTATGTTGGTCGGAGAGGATCCTTTCTTCCTTTTTTCTTACAAACATCAATCCAACTAGAGGAATTGATAGGCTCAACCGTCTTCACCACCAAAGCGAGGTGGTTTGAGGAAATTCCAGAATCTTGAGCTACTGAAACTAAGGGTGCTTTTATGTCACTGTCTGAATTATCTAATTCATAAGAGTGTTTTTAGTCCCTAAGAGCAGGGTTGTGGCCATGATTATGTCATTCAATTCATCATTTTCGAGGGTGGGGTGCAAAGGATGAAATACGGGAATAGGAATCAAGATTTATGAAGATTCAAGATTTTGTGTTGAAGTCAAAGGATAGTGTTTTGGATCTGTAGTTGGTTTTTGTGTATTTTTTGGAGACTGCGATGGCGTTGTAGAAGGAGGAGGAGTTGGGGCGTCTTTGTGATGACGCATGTTGTCAGATGAATAATTTGAGCGACTTTTGCAATTTTTAGGTTCTTGCCCATTATCCATTTTCCGTGCTCCGGGGAATGAGGATGGGGTTGGGGATAAAAGACAAGTTTCTTGGAGGTGACCTGTTTGCTTACAGGAGTGACATTTGAAGGAGGTGTTCTCATAATCATCCATCTACGTGTAAGGATCATTCTCATCCCAATCTATAAGAACCCTATCCTGAATCCCTTGACTGCGATCGATTTCATTACATATGTAGTGAAAGTGATGAAGCCTTTCATTATCTAGTCGGTGTCAATCTTGATAAACTTACCCAACACATTGCCCAAGTTAAATAAAAATGTTGGAGTATAAAAATGAAGAGGTGGAATGGGGAGTCTTACTCAGATTGGTGTATTCATGGAAGTCATAGTCAACAGGTTGAAGTTAGGGAACCATCTTTACATGGAAAGACCATATTTGCCGCAGAAACAACGAACACTCTCTAGCACGCATTGACAGTTTCCTTCTGTGGATAAGTTAACAATGAAGAACCCTTTGGAGCAAAAGAACAACTCATGACCGGACGACCATGTATTTTTTACCCATTCTCATAGCGTAGAGGCTGAGGGCCATAATCTGTTGAAGCAATAGATGAGGGCTTTTTCCTGGTAGATAAAAGCAGATCCGTAGACATGGGGATCTTTGACATTTGTTGTTGGAGGTTCTGCGGACTGCTACACAATGAAGGGTGAGCCAAAAATCTCCTTTTCTCTTGAAGTTTCATCCTTGGACCTGAAGGAGCAGAAATCCATGACACTCCTCCACACAGACGAGAAGCGAGAGAAATGGTTGTGTTTTTCAGATTCCCATAACCCTTTAGCAGAGAGCCATCCACAACGTTCCATCCTTCAAAGATTAGTAGTTGAAAGCAAGACAGAATACTTGTATCCCGGTGGATTTGGGTTTTTAGCTTAAAAAAAAACAAAGTCTGAATCCAGAGCATGCACGCAGAGAGAAGATCCTACAATGTTCTTTATCAAAAGGGGAATCCTACCGCAGTCTGGCAGCTGGCCTCGACACTATATTTAGAAAGCCTCAATCTTGCGTCGCTCTTAACTTGATTCCCGTAACAAAGCGAGGGTTGAAGATCCATGAGGTCTCTGATAGCTTAAAGGAGGCCGTACTCTAGGTCCAGGTGGCGGCGACGACTAGGGTTCAGATCTTTATGCGCCTGCAGTCTCTCCTCGACTTTGATCCAACCCCGAATGGTTGGTTCTCTCTCTCCAGAGAGTGTGTTGGAGCTGCCCTCATTCTTTCTGCAGTAAACAAACTGGCCCAAGTACAAACCCTCGGCCTCTACAAAGAGCTCCTTCTGATGCCGTTAACGGAATGGGTGCTTGAAGGTCACCTTGCAGAGGGAAGCGCCCTGGACGTGGTCGTGGAAGACATCCATCACGATTCCCCTGATGTAGCCATTGCACTTGTAGTAATCGAGGCTTCTAAACCATGTCGATACCTTCCTGTGATGGGTGAGGGATGTGAATAGTGACCCTGGTCCTTTTCTCTGTGTGGTCTTTCGCTGCCAGTCTCTCCGATAAAAATCAAAGTCTGAGATTTGTCAAGCATGGCAAGGAAGTCATGTCACTGCTGCCACACCGGTAGGGTTTTTCTTTTATCGAGGATTTCATAGTACCCGGTGGAATACAGGCGCTTTAGCCATTCCGTCTATGAAGTCAATTCAAATCATCTCTTTCCATCAAATGTATTTATATGTAGAGAGAAAACAAAAATTCAAATTTACTATTGAAAAAAATTAATTACTTAATCATTGTTTATCAAACTATCTAATTGGTTATACTTATTAAATAACAAAGAAAAAATGTTATAGAAATAAAAGCAAGAGAAAGGAAATCAATGTTGTATCATGTCTTGAAGCTGAGTGTAAAATATAGAAACATATATTTTATTGTTCAAAATTTAGAAGAAAAAGTATTATAATGAAATGTCCATATAACTAAATTTTTTCCATTTCCACTTAAAAACATAGATTACACATACCAAAAATGATTAAAAGTTTTCCACTTCACTGAATAATATGGATTTGGCATGGCTGTATAATAAATTAAAAAATTGATTAAGGTTAAGAACCAAACTAATTGGATAATAGCAAGCATGCATCTTTGAAAATCCAGTTAATGTATTTCTCTTCAATATTGATGTTTTTTAACCTCAAAGCGAGCGAGCCCTTTGCATGAGAGGATCTATTTGCTTCAGCATAAATTGTAGAAAAAGAAATGGCATACCTGGTGTCACTCCTAACATTTGGCTCAACTCCAAG
This sequence comes from Picea mariana, assembly GCA_032191745.1. Lineage (NCBI taxonomy): Eukaryota > Viridiplantae > Streptophyta > Pinopsida > Pinales > Pinaceae > Picea > Picea mariana. The sequence goes on along the minus strand of JASDQU010309984.1, from coordinate 62,703 downwards.
GGGAATACGAATAGTCTAAATAAGCAGAACCACAAAATTTGGTGAGAAATAAAAGAAAATATCAACATTTGGTTCTAACTCCAAGGCAAATACGAATAGTCGAACCATAAAATTTGGTGAGAAATAATCAGAGAAGAAAATATCAATTTGGGGAGGAAAGAAACATAACTTTAGATTTTGGTAAAATAAAAATTAAAGGAAACAATGATGAATTCCAATAAGGGAAATTATTTTCTCAATGCACATTTCTCTATTCTCTGACCTTGATGTTCATTAGATTATCGCTGCCCAGAAACCATATCTTTACGATGAAATCTGGAATATCCACAAATAAGTTCGTAAATAAATTTCAGTTGTTTTTATTTCGGCTATTCTTATGTACCCACCAACTAAATTCGTAAAAACATTTCAGCTATTCTTATTAACCCGGCATTAAAATTTTTTGCATAGATGGAATAACTAATTTCATACCATAATATAATCATGAGAAACTACAAAAACTGTTTTTTTTTTTCAAATATAATGTGACTACCTAAATTCATGGGGGGCTTGGAAATAAGATAAATCAAATAGCACCTACCATATGCAAATACCCTCCATGTTCCCCTGAAAACTTTTAATCCACAACTTTAATAACAGCTTTTACTTACCGTCACTTACCCGAGCTTCTTTTAGCAAGTTGAAACCCTTGACTTGTTTGGCTCTCATTTGATAAAAAACCTCATATTTAGAGTCTGTCACGTGGGGCCTATTGGTGGGGGACGGTGATTTTCACTCAACCCATCAGGGATCAATTTTCATCGAGACTTTGGCCTTGGCCTGCTTTGATAAGGCTGAAAGGGTAGGTGATGCAAGTTGAAACAATTAACTTTTTTTTTCTGTAGAAAAAAACTTTTATATTCCATAAGCAGAAATATACATGCTACAATCTTTAGCTTTAGCCTTTGGAGGCCTTTTCATTCAAACATAATTTTTCATTAAAAAATAACTTGTCTCCTTTCTATTCACTGTTACTTTTTCGTTCTTTACAAAACTGTACAATCCACAAGTGTCTCTTCGTTCTTTTCGTTCACTGCAACAAACTCCGGAGGGAGCCATTTTTCTTTAAACATTTCTAAGTTGCGGGCCCACCATAACTTTGAAATCATGATACTTGGTAGACCCGAGTAAAGCTTCACTGCCATGTCCCGGACCCAAACCTTATAGCATTCTTCTAGACATTCGTTGTTCCATTCATCCTTGGCTTTTAATTTTTCTTTGACCAACTTTGCAACCTGGCCTTCATAGGGACAAACAACAAGAGGATGAGCAACTAATTCCATGTTACCAAAGAAAAGTGTACAATGATTAGGGATGCACCTGCCCCTTTTCACACCATTATCCCAAGTCAAAAGTTTATTATTTATGGCTAGCCAGAGAGAAATTTTTCATCTTAAAGGAGCTTTTCTTTCCACAACATTTTCCACCACCATTTTGGCTGGACTTGGATTCTTTCTTCTTTCCATGATTTGTATCCAAGTTTTTCTTTGAAGGACCCTTCCTTCTGGTTATAGGACCAACAGAGAGTGTCCGAGGACTCATCGTCCAGTAGGATGAATTTTTCACACAACTTAGAAATATAGGAGTCCCATTCTGTGTGAAATTCTTGTGGTAAGCCTTCAGAGATTGAATCTCGCCACCCTGTGCTTCCTCAAAGATGAGGGTCCCCTAAACGTATATCGTGTAAGTGGGAAATATTGAGGTATTTGAGAAACTGGACCAAGGGATCTGAAAGCTTGAAATTTTCCCCTACTCCAAGCCAAGGGTCCTCTCCCAATATTACATTTCTCCCATTACCAATTTTCCAAACGATCAATTTTCCCACTAAAGGGAAGGCTTCCACGAAGGCTTTCCATGTGATAGAACCCTTATAGGGTTTCACTGGTACATGAAACCATTCCACTATAGATAAATTAGCAAAATATTTTGAGAGAAGAACTCTTGACCAAAGGGATTTCCCTTTCGAGAGACACAAAGGTTACAACTTTGTAGTGCACGTGCAAAGGGACGAATATCTTTGAGTCCCCAACCCCCTAGGTTTTTTGGCACAATGATGGAGGACCAAATAGCCAATTGGACACCCCCCATGGAATTATGTCTTGCCGACAAGTATCTACAACTTATCCTCCTTAATTTATCCAAAATGCCTTTGGGAATAGCCACAATGGAGTTCCAATAGACGGGGATACTTTCGAACATTGACTTAAGCAGTACTAGGGGACATCCTCTAGATAAGGTTCTATTAACCCATGAGGAGATCCTTGCTTCCACTTTGCAGATAAGGCATCCCCAATCTATTTTTCTGTACCGATGAGGTTTTAAATAGAATCCCAAATATTTAATTCCTTCTTCAAGGACTTTTATTTGTGCTGGAATTAAGTTCAAGAAGGAGTTTGATTTTGCTTCCGAGCAATTGTTAAGAGCAAAGAAAGATTTATCTTGATAGATCATCATCCTCATTTCTTTGCAATGTGAATCCATGATTCTTTTGAGGTTTGACACATTTGAAAAGGAGTTATACGTGCTACAAATTACATCATCTACAAACAGGAGATGAGAAACCCTCTTTGATAATGATACCCTTATACCTCACAATTGACCATCAGAACAAGCTTCTTTTATCATTTTTCTTAAAGATTATACTATGAGGAGAGATAAGAAGGGGGAAAGTGGGAAACCTTGGCATAACCCCCTTGAATCTCTGAAAAATATGGAGGGATATTAGTTAACCAAGACTGCGAAGGACTTGCTTTGAAGGAATCCCATTATCTAATTCAATGTTCTTATGCTCATGCCCATTTGTATAAGAACCATTCTTAAAAGGTCTAGTTGACCCTATCATATGCTTTTGATAGGTCCAATTTTAAAATGGCTACATTTAGATTTTTCTTTTTTACTGAGTGAAGGACCTCTTACGCAATCTCCACTATGTCATGTATTCTTCGTTTTTGAAGAAAACCAAACTGTTCTTCTCCAATAATTACAATTAGAAAGGGTCTTCGCCATCGGGCTATAATTTTAGAGATTAATTTATAAACAACGTTACAAAATGAAATAGGTCTATAGTCCTCGAAAGTTTCAGAGTTTTGTTTCTTCAGTATGAGAGACAAAAACATTTCATTTAAAGGGCCATAAAACCTACCTTCTCTTTGAGATTCTCTGGCCAAAAGGAGCATATCATATTTCAACAAATCATAGAAGGATTTAAAGAACTCCACAGTAAAGTTGTTCCGGCCCAGACTTTTACCATTTTGCATAGAGGAGAGGGCTTGTTTCAACCTTGATTCTATTACCTCTTCCTCTAAGGAATTGTTCATTTCTTTGGAGAACATAAGATGGAATTTAGTAACTACCTATAATATCTCTTGAATAGGACATCCCCTAGGATATTGAAAAATATTTTCAAAAAAGTGTGCTCTTGATTCCTCTTTTTCTCGAAAAGAGCTAATCATTACTATTGTTTCTGTATTGATTTCCCAAATGGTGTTTACATTTTTGCGATAGTTAGCATAATGATGAAAAACATTTGTGTTATTATGTACGGCTTGGAGCCAAAGTTCTCGAATTTTTAAGCGCCACTCAACCTCTTCTTGTTTCAACCAAACATTTATTTTATTTTCCAAGCTTTTAAGTTCCTCTAGTTGTGCTTGGTTTAGAGATCCATCATCCACCTTAGCAGGGATCCTAGAAAGTTGTTCTTCGATCTCTAGAAGATCTTGTTTCCTTTTGGATTTCCAACCCAGAATCAACCTTTTAATAGTGGATTTGGTGTGCTTCAGGTTAGCTTCAAATTTCACCATAAAGGGTCTAGAAGAGTCATGATTTATCTATATTTAAGAGGAAGCTACTATCTTTATGAATTCCTCCTCAGCCAACCACACCGGGTTGATTTTAAGAGGTGTAGGAGGCGAATCCACTTTTGAACTCCAAAAAAGAAAAATTGGACGATGATCATAAATTCCTTCATCTTCAACTTTTTCCTTAAATCCGATTCCTAGGTCCATTACTTTTTCAGAGATAAGGTAGTGGTCCAGTCTCTTGGCTACAACATCATTCCTCATTCTAAAGTTTCTCCAGGTAGGGAAGAGTTTTACAAGCTCTAGGTCAACCAAGCTTTCTTCCTTCAAGAAGGAAAGGAAAAAATATTTCTTTCTATCCTCTCTCGAAATCGGGCCCAAAACGTCTCTTAAGGATAGGGTGAAATTCAAATTCCCCCTATCACCGTTAGGGGGTCCCTGAAGACTCTTGCAGATTTTTGATTTTCCCAAAAATGTACTCTATCAGAAAAGGGCCCATACATGTTTATAGCATAAAAGAAAATCATAGACTTTGTTCTTGAGCTTTACTAAGATGGAGGAGAGGGCCAAGGAAGACAATAAATCCTTGAAATCAGAAATCCATCTAGAAAGAAGTCCTTCCAATAAACCTTCTGCATCAACCACACTAAAAGACCAGTTTTTCAGCTAACAATTTTAATTACGTCTTCTCATGAACACATAGTCTCCTGGAGGATAATGATCAAAATATGGACCAGGGGACAAAAATTTGCTCAATTTTCAAAGTGCTCAGAATGCGTCAAAAATGGTGCCATTGCGTCTGTCTCGTCTTCCTGATTCCGACGGTATATTTACTTTCTCAAACGGAGTCTGTATGGAGAAGATATCGTGATCTATTCGTAGAGACAAACAGGCAAAAATTTGATGCTGACTGTACCTGTCCGTACAGTCCGTACAGGACACGTGGCAGGTCTGTACGGTCCGTACAAGACATGTGGTAACTCCAGGGCGTGACACGTGTTAGGAATTTTTGGACTTTTTGGCACACAGTTTGACCAATCCGAAGGTGACATGTGTCACCACTGGATGGGTGACATGTGGCACAGGATGACGTCAGCATCCTATGTGTCGACTGACATGGCAGGATGATGCAACATGTGACTGGACCGTATGGCGATGATGTGGAAGCTTCTGGTTGGTCGATTGTTGGTGAATTAAAGGTTGACACGTTTCATTTGTGTGGCGAATGGTATGAGGGCACGTGGCCCAATCCAGGGGTGCCACATGTCCCTCGTTAGTTGGTTATGTGGTTTTGGTTTCAAATTTTTTTTGGGTCAACCGGATTCGAACCGGTGACCTCCCCCATTGTAACTCCTTCACATTATAGTCCAACCACTACACCACCGTATATTACTTGTTATGTAATGGGAGCAACAATTATTTAAGTTTGGTTAATTTTTGAAACGGACGGGGGGTCGAGCCGGGGCCTAGCCCCGACCCGTGGTCCCATTCATTGCATATGATCGATGTTTAAATATAGTGTGGGGTTCTGCTGTGTTATATATAACCCGTGGTCATTGTTACGTGACCATTACCATATGCGTGGGGTTTCAAATGTATAACCCACGATTTTATGCATTGAAACATATGACCACCGTGAGACTTGCGCGCGAGAGTGGTTTATGTTTTGGTTTTAAAATGGTTGAACGACCCGCCATGTGTTCCATTGCTATTTGGCATTGAAACGGTTAATCGCTTTTTACTTTAGCGCGTGGTCATATGACCCACGTGACCGAGAGCTAGGTGGTTGGGGGCTGGAGGTGCCCTAACCGTCCTACAGTTTTCACGGTTATTTGGAACCGCTCCGTGCTGGGTTTAAACGTATGTTTTGGAGCGTGTTCTGGGTTCATGCACACAGAGGTGCGTTTTGTAGAGCCAGTTCCAGTAAAGCTTGAAGGAGGAAAATGGAGGAGGCCTAACTTCTTCATCGTTTGGCTGTTTGAGGTGCCGAAAAAGACTAGCCAGGGGTTTTTGGATGTGCTGGATCCATTGGTGCTGTTTTCAAGGCCATTTGAAGACTTCTTCAGCAAGTTTTTCACCATTGAAGTTTCAGGAAGCTCCAGGGAATTTCAAGCCCTCTTTGATGGAGGACATGGTTTGGTGAGCCTATGTTTGTTTTCTGTGATTGAATAATCATTTTTGGATAATAGATATGCTCTAGACACATTGGGACATGTTTCAGAGGCTTTTGAGGACTTTTACAGGTGTTTTTGCCAAAGAGAAGCTCAGGGAAGCTTATGGCCACATGTAGAAGAGGTCATGCCCGGATGAGCCATGATCCGTTTTCAGAGTTGTATTAGTCATTTTTGGGGTTTTTATGTGTTCTGATCTCAATGGTGCAGTATTTTTTTTCATTGGAGTTGAACAGTAGCTTGTAAAAGAATTTTTTACTAATTAATCCCAGAGAGCCAAGTCCATTATGGAGGCTCAAGGAGATGTAGCCCGGAGGGGGGTGAACTCCTTTATCAACTTGTTCTTGTTATGCGTTTGATGGTTTATTTGATGCAAGTTTTGTTGCTGTGTATTTATTTGAAATACATATTTAACCATTTACAAGAACATTTCCTCATACATAAACATTTAAAGGAAGAAGCATGAACTTAACACATAAGTTTATATTGCATATTTTTAACACATGAAGCAAGGTCCTGTAAAGTTTATTTTAATGAAGTAGGGGTGCTTGCATAGCATAACAAGTCAGCCTTCTATTTTCAGATCAAGTGGTATCAGAGCATAAGTTTGTTTCACTCATGTGTTTGCCATTGATAGCTTGAAGATTTAGCTATTGGTTTTTGTGCAAGTTTTGTGTTGAAGTTTGATATCTTGCAAGGATGGCAGAAGCTTCAAGCATGGGTAGTTCTTATACATTTTCATTATCTTCAATATTTAACAAAGAAGAGTTGATAACTTTGAGAGATGTAATGAAAAAGATGTGGGAAGACGATGATGTGCGCATTTCTCTTGAAGAGCAGTTGATGGCCATGAAGCAGGAGAAAGACCAGCTTTTGCAAAGGTTGCATGAGATGGAGATTCAAGTCCATGAGGCAAAGGAAACCCTTACCAAGTACATGCATGAACATAAGGTATGCAGTGTTAGTTTATCTTCTAATTCCTCTAAAGATGAATGTTTTGATGGTTTTGAGAGTCACACAAGGGGAATAGGGTCCAAGTTGATGTTTAAAATGGGCTATGAAGGTAGAGGTTTAGGTAAACATGCACAAGGCATTGTTGAGCCTATTGTTGTTGAAGAAAGACCTAGGTATTGTGGCCTTGGATATGAACGGAAAGATGGATCAAATTCCAAAGTCGTGGAGACAAAGGAAAAGGTTTCGAGCATAAATTTTGCTTCAAATTCACCTCCTCGGGAAGGCTTTAAAGGTGAAAGTTCAGCATGCAAGGTTTGTGTTCAGGATGAATGAAAATATGAAAGTTGTGACAGTGATGAGGACAAGAACATTGTTGATGGTCTTCAAAGGAGAGTCTGTAACTCTTCAGATTCACCTCCTCAACGAGGCGATAAAGGTGAATGCTCCAGGTATAATTCTGCTTATCATTCAGTTGCATTTGATTATGTTAAGCATAATAACTTTGCAAGTAAAAATGGAAGAAAAAATTCTTGTACATATTGTGGTTTGTATAACCATCATGTTTCGAAGTGTTGGAAAAGATTAACCGCTTTCAGGAAATTGTCCAAGCAAAGGCAGCGTGAAAAGAGGATGCAAAAGGTTTGCACTTATTGTCAGAAGCGGGGTCATCTTGTTGACCAATGTTGGACGTTGCATCCAACTACTCATCCACAACACAAGAAGCAGTTGGATAAAGAGTTTGAAAAGAATGGAAGAGGAGATTCCATCATCGATGTGAGTCAGGATGATTCACAAGAGGACGATGTTCAATCAAAAAATTCACCGTTGAGTTGGCTTAGTAAGAAATGGTTGGATTTCTTGAGCAAGTGAGGCTTGTGTTTGTCTATTGTAAATGCACTTTCCAGTGTTATGTGTGAATTTATGGGAAGCATGATAAGTTGCAGCCATTTATATTTTTTGTATTCAACTCTTAAGTACCCATATGTTTTGGGGTTGTACTTATGTTTGTACTGGAAGGAGAGTTGAAGGGCCATGAACATGCATTTGTTTTTATGTATGTGTAAGAAACGAACCTAGTTATGGTTCATCATGAGTGATTCATGTTTGTTACATGATTATGTATCATGTTTGTCGACTTGTCAGTTTGGGAAGATTGAAATGAGTCTCGACTGGTTGATGATTTTCTAACGACTATGTTGTGTCGATCGTGTTGTTCGACTTGTGTTTAGTCGATGGTGTTTATTAACTTGAAAGTTGATTTTGAAAACGCCATGTGCTTTGATAAAGTACGAGATGCGACAGTTTGTTTGAAGAACAAAATATTTTGTTGGCATCATTTTCAATCTTGTATGATTTGTTTTCAAGATTGATGTTTTCTTGGCTTGTGACAAGATGTCGCAGGAAGGTTTTTGCAGCCATTGGAGACCTGATTTTGTTGACGCCGAAGAGTTCGAAAGCAGGACTTGATTCTCAGTGGGAAGGTTGGCAATCTTCCAAGCACAGAGAGAGCAGCGGGTCAGCAACAGCCAGAGAGCAGTGGTTGAAGGGCATAGTCAGTTGCAGGGCACGACATGTCAGAGTATTCAGGTGATTGTCGAAAATATTTTGATATGACTTGAAAGAAGACATATAAGCTTTTGTGGGTCCAAAAGCCTTTCAGTGGGAAGGTGTGATCAAAATCTGGACCAGGGGGCAAAAATTTGCTCAATTTTCAAAGTGCTCGGAATTCAACGAAAACAGTGCCATTGTGTCTGTCTTGTCTTCCTGATTCCAGCAATATATTTACTTTCTCAAACGGAGTCCGTATGGAGAAGATACCGCGATATGTTCGCAGAGCCAAACAGGCAAAAATTTGATGCTGAATGTACCTGTCCGTACAGTCCATACAGGACACGTGGCAGGTCCGTACAGGACATGTGGCAGGTCAGTACAGGACACATGGAGGCTCCAGGGCGTGACACGTGTTAGGCATTTTTGGAATTTTTGGCACATAGTTTGACCAATCCGAAGGTGACATGTGTCACCAATGGATGGGTGACACGTGGCACAGGATAACGTCAGCATCCTACATGTCAGCTGACGTGGCAGGCTGATGCAGCATGTGACTGGACCATACGGTGATGATGTGGCAGTTGCTGGTTGGTCGATTGTTGGCGAATTAAAGGTTGACATGTGTCATTTGTGTGGTGAATGGTATGAGGGCACGTGGCCCAATCTAGGGGCGCCACGTGTCCCTCGTTAGTTGGTTATGTGGTTTTGGTTTCAATTTTTTTTTGGGTCAACTGGATTCGAACCGATGACCTCCCCCATTGTAACGCCTTCACATTATAGTCCGACCACTACTTGTTATGTAATGGGAGCAACGATTATTTAAGTTTGGTTAATTTTTGAAACGGACGGGGGGTCGGGCCGGGGCCTAGCCCCGACCCGTGGTCCCATTCATTGCATATGACCGATGTTTAAATATAGTGCGGGGTTCTGCTATGTTATATATAACCCGTGGTCATTGGTACGTGACCATTACCATATGCGTGGGGTTTCAAATGTATAACCCACGATTTTATGCATTGAAACATATGACCACCGTGAGACTTGCGCGCGGGAGTGGTTTATGTTTTGGTTTTAAAATGGTTGAACGACCCTCCATGTGTTCCAATGCTATTTGGCATTGAAACGGTTAACCGCTTTTTACTTTAGTGTGTGGTCATATGACCCACGTGACCGAGAGCTAGGAGGTTGGGGGCTGGAGGTACCCTAACCGTCCTATAGTTTGCACGGTTATTCGGAACCACTCGGTGTTGGGTTTAAACGTGCATTTTGGAGCGTGTTCTGGGTTCATGCACACAGAGGTGCGTTTTGTAGAGCCAGTTCCAGCAAAGCTTGAAGGAGGAAAATGGAGGAGGCCTAACTTCTTCATCATTTGGCCGTTTGAGGTGCCGCAAAAGCCTAGCCATGGGTTTTTGGACATGCTAGATCCATTGGTGCTGTTTTCAAGGACATTTGAAGACTTCTTCAGCAATTTTTTCACCATTTAAGTTTCAGGAAGCTCCAGGGAACTTCAAGCCCTCTTTGATGGAGGACATGGTTTGGTGAGCCTATGTTTGTTTTCTGTGATTGAATAATCATTTTTGGCTAATCGATATGCTCTGGACACATTGGGATAGGTTTCAGAGGCTGTTGAGGACTTTTACAGGTGTTTTTGCCAAAGAGAAAATCAGGGAAGCTTATGGACACATGTAGAAGAGGTCATGCCCGGATGAGCCATGATCCGTTTTCAGAGTTGTATTAGTCTTTTTTGGGGTTTTTATGTGTTCTAATCTCAATGGTGCAGTATTTTTTTCCATTGGAGTTGAGCAGCAGCTTGTAAAAGAACTTTTGACTAATTAATCCCAGAGAGCCAAGTCCATTATGGAGGCTCAAGGAGATGTAGCCCGGAGGGGGGTGAACTCCTTTATCAACTTGTTCTTGTTATGCGTTTGATGGTTTATTTGATGCAAGTTGAGTTGCTGTGTATTTATTTGAAATACATATTTAACCATTTACAAGAACATTTCCTCATACATAAACATTTAAAGGAAGAAGCATGAACTTAACACATAAGTTTATATTGCATATTTTTAACACATGAAGCAAGGTCCTGTAAAGTTTATTTTAATGAAGTAGGGGTGCTTGCATAGCATAACAAGTCAGCCTTCTATTTTCAGATCAGATAAGGATGTCTACCTTAAGGCTTAGAAGAATCCTTTTGAGGGATAATTTTTTTTGAGAGCCTCCAATTCCTCTTGCATTGAAGGACAAAAAAATAATTGTGTGGGGGGATGCAAGGAATTAACCACTCTAGGGGCCCTGGTAATGGTTGCTTCAGTGCCTTTCCAGATTTTGGATGCAATTTTTTATTTTTCCTTTGATAGATGAGACTTTATGCTAGCATGCAAGGTTGGGAGAGGGTCGAGGGCCAAGCCACCTTTCAAGGGGTTGGCTACTTTTAAACAATACTTTGTACAAAGCACATACCCTTTAGGAGAGGGTAATAGGGGAGATGGGGGCTTCATGAGTGAGGGAAAATCAATTGGGTCAGGTAAAAACTAAGGTTAGGCAACTAAAGGGGAGGAGGGGATGCGAGATAGACAGGCTTAGGAGGAAAAGAGGGGAGCGAATCGTCAAGGGGAGGGGGGTATGGGTGAGATGAAGGAAGGATGTATAAAAAAATGGGTGAGGGACTAGAGGGGGAATGAGCAGGGAGGGTTTTTGAAGGACCAGGGGAAGAAAGGGGAGAAGGCAGGGAGGACGAGGGAGTCACAGGAGGAAAAGGGGAAGGATAGGGGAAACAGTTTGTCGAAACCCCAATAGGAGTAGATAAGGAGCATGATTAAGAGGAGTATAGAAGGAGAAGGATTAAGAAGTTGCTTACCTAAATTGTTCGCCTGAAGAGCAAGGTCACCCATGGCTAAGATTGAATCTTTTTCTGAGCCAAGTTCCAACTCTTCTCCTTCATGTTTCTTGTCAAACAAAATAGTCTCCACTGTCTGGTTTCAGCCCATAGTGGACTTCTTTCTCTATATTGTTTGAGTAGGTTGTCCCTAGGGAGTTGGATTTGGGCATTCGGACTTTAGGTGACTAATTTCATGGCACCCATGGCACCGCAAAGGGATTTTCCAATAGTCCATGTTTTGATGCCAAGTGACATCCCCATAAACAATGTCATGGCTCCAAACTAGGACTTCCCATGCATTTACTTCTATCTGTATCTAGGCCTAGGGTCGATAATGTTTTTTTTCCCAATTGGACTCGAGACCCACACAATTACCTTCTTTATTTTCGATAGTCTCCAAATCCTCCATTATCCAGAAGGCTAGCGATAGGCATGGAAGGATTGACCAGAATTTGAAAACTGACACCGACTCTCTTGATGGATCAAAATCCACCATCAAGGGATTTATAAATAAACCTTATTGGCCCCAAGACCAGTTATTTTTTAGAAGGAGCGCATAATATTTTTCGTCTTTCAACATAAAAGAATCCCAACCCCTTGTCAAGATATGGATTTAAGGTAGGTATCCTAACATGGGATTTCATTCTTGGTCAATATAGGAATGGAGAGCCAAGAATATAGGTGTTTTCCCAGTAACTATTATGACCAGTAGTTAACCCTCCAAGAAGGTGATTTCCTCTATCGTGATATCCTCACTGACCACTATTTTCGTAGTGCCTCCTTTTTCGCGAATGCAATTAGAAGGATTTTTCCTCAGAAGAGAATTGTTCTGATACTCTCAACCTAGGAGACCAGCTTCTGAAACCTTTTTCCTTTCTTCGCCTCGTAGACTACCAACATTCCTTTCCTTGAGCTTCAGAGGAGAGAGATAACCAAAAAAAAGAGAGCTTGAATGAAGGGTGTTACCAGTCCTATGCATGTTCAAAGACTTCCTATCTAAAATAAGTTTCTCCAGAGTGAGTCCATCTTTCATTTGTGTAGCATTAACTACTACTCCCTATGAATGACTATTTGTCTTCTAACTAGAGTGGATAGGGGGGAGGTTTGCATTCTCCAAGAACTCTGCTTATGAGAGGAAAGCATGGCCATGTGATGGGCTGCATCCATATTCAACCACATTTCTAATAGGATATTCCATCTATCCTTTGGTACAACCTGTCACATGGGGTTGCAGGGACTAGGGGGGAACCGAAAAAAATATGTTATCGAGAAGGGAGCAAAGAATGGGAAACAAGAAGGGGGTGGGAGGAGGGGGTTTCCTGAGTCCAATAGCCATGGGGAGGATGTTCCCTGAGGCATGTGCTCATGATTAAATTCAAGTTGAAACGGTTAACTTGTTTACTTATTATATTATATTATATTATATTATATATATTTTTATTAATATTACGTATTTTGGATAAACCCATAAACCCATAATTAAAAAAAAAATGATTAATGTTATCATTGAAAAGTGCCATTGGAATAATATCACTTCAATACGTTATCACTTATTTATTAAAACATTGGAAAATAAATTATCATGTTAATTCCACTCTCAATATCCAAGACAATTTTGGGTAGCTTGGGCATCGATCATGCTTAGCGTAGACAAATTATATTATTAAAAAATTCAATGTATCAAAAAATTATATAATAAAAAATTGCTTAATACATGCACCTCTTTTGAATTTTAAAGCATTCTCATTGGATAATATAGTATGAAATGGAATTGGTATTAGGTATAGGGGTGCATTTTTCAACCAAATTTCCACTAATTCCCTGGATTAGCCACAAATCTTTGTACTATGTTGGATTTTGAACCAAAGGAAGGGGTTTGACGAACACTAGGTTGGAAATTGGATGAAATTGGATGGACTATGGGCTGACAGCAAAGAGAAAATGGTGTTGATGATAAAGGTGGGTTTCCTACTACACTAAGTGATGATATAACGATTCCCATGTCCACTACTTGATGGCACAAGCCGATTTGTCGGGATACCACTTGGCGTTCTAGACACTATGGAAGTAGAAATAGGAGTGGTAGAGGCAGTGTTTCCACTCAACATGGGTGTATTTAATTTTGAAAAAGGGTGACTATCAGGATAATATTGTTTCCCAAAGGTGAGTTGGAAATATTTGGGTAGAGGAGAGGTGGAAGGAGGGTTAAGATGACCTTCTCTTATGGTTATGACTCCATATGGATCGTCTCCTATTACACAATATTCCACGTCATTACTATTGGTGTCTTTGAATGTTGAACTCATCCATTGTTTGACAAATGGTTAGAGTTCTTCATAGTCGGGTATGGATTTAACCCCAATGGTAACTCGAGAATGACAATGGGGTAGATTTCACGCAACAAGAAGGGGACCTTATAACCTACATCAAGGAGGAGGATGATTATTAGGATAGGATTTTGGGACCATTTTTGGGAACTGCACAGTGCGTGAAAAATAAGGAAATACAGTTGGAGAAATTTTGGGACCAGTGCACACAAAAGGAGAAAGATCGTTGGAAGTGGTTAGCCATTTTGGGTCAATTGACAAGGGACAATCCCTATTGTAATTCTATAAATATGTAAGGATTTTGGGATAAAGAAGTAGTGAGAAAGTATGATAATAGAGAATAAGTAAGTAGTGAATGTATGTGATTCCATGTAGGAGACATATGTAAGAGTGACATAGTGATAGAGAAAGATAGAAGGATAGGAGAACGACAAAGGCATGATGTCTGAACATAGTGCACATAGCTTGTAATGGATGATTTAGAATAATATAATAATAAGTCGTCCATTGTGGACATAGACCATCTCGACTGAACCACGTTAAATATAGTGTCTATGTGTCATGATATGTTTTTTGTTCTATTTTTCATGTGCATATGATATATGTTTGTTATTCTGAATATGTTGCATGTTATTATGTTTCTGCACACATGATATAAGGTATATTGAACTAATGCTAAGTATAATGGTCATGAGGAATTCCTTCCATCCCTTCATCACTGCGAAAACTTGGTTCCTACATTTCCCATACATACCTTTGGTAAGACTTCACCTACTCACTGTGATTCCAAAAGGGATGATATCTGAGGGTTTTGTTGGTGAATTCATGTTGAACCCTGGGTCTGCCCACTACACACCAAAAAATGGTTCTATTTCTAGGAATGGGATCTGTGACTGAGGGGAATGTGGAGGCCGACTAAGGAAAATATCAACCAATGGTTAGAGGAAAAGGAGAACGAGTTTACCAGTGATCATAATAAGAACCTGCATATCAATTCAAAGAAGTGGTTACAGAGGTATGTATTTATAGACTTACATGAAATTTTCTTTGTTGATTTCCTGATACTTTTGGTTGAGTGGTTACATAGGTTATATGAAAAGAAAAAAACATTCCATGATGTTGTTCCTAGTATTTGGACCTCTGATTTGATCCACCAAGTGAATACCATAAGTAATAAAATCTCACAAAGAACTGATTTTTGGATGGATAGTGTATTGGGGGGTTATATTATTGAGTTTTCTATAGATGTACCTAGTCATATATTGTGGTTGAAAGAGATTTATTTAAAGGTCCACAATGAATATATTTGATATCACTATCTACTTGGATCGAGATTTTGTTGTGTCATAAGGGGGTTATGAAGTTCAAAACTAATCACCCTAATAGCTAGTTTCCTTCGTGTGCATAGGGGAACTGGGGGCTGAACATGGGATGGCATGAGTGTATGAAGGAGAGGTATGTAGGAAATAATAGATAAGGAACAAATGAACTGATAATGTTGAGAGAAGAAGAAGGTCTGATGAAAGAAGTGATTGTATTGCTTCACAGTGAAAAAAAAAATGGTATAGTAAGAAAAGGACTATGGCTAATAGAGAAGAGTAGCACATTGATATTGGAGAAAGAGGCACAACGTAGTGTGCCATATCAAAGGAATACCACACATAGAGGAAAAGGAAAAGAAAATTCAAATCATTCTATCAAAAGGAGATCCATTACATCCTAGTAGCCCTACTAAGGAAAGACCTTGTGTTGAACCCACAACCCATGTGCATCTCCGAGGTGTGAATTGTTTTTGTGAACACTTGTAGTTCGTGAAGGAAATAAGGATATCAATAAAGGTAGTCATATTAGTGGAAGTAGTGAGACAACCCAAATTCATTTAATGACACCGAGGAAGAATACTATGAAGTACACCATGGTAGGGCTAGACCCCACTTTGAGAATGTGTGTCTTTCATGAAGAAGGAATAGAAGATCGAGAAAAACAATTATTTATCTGCAAAGAAATCTGGACTATGACGAACGTCTAGGATGATGATGCAAAGGTTGATGAAAACATTTAGACACCACACATTACTATGTTCTATGAAGTATCAGTCCACTACACCTGTGGGACAAGCTAGAACATCGGTAGACATCAGGAAAGATATTTTAAAATATTTCCAGAAACCAAAGTCTGAGTCACATTGTATAGAAAAACTAAAATAGATCAAGGAGTTATAGAATGAGTCGGTATGGTATTTTGACTAGATATTCAATATATGGATGGATCGATTGAATTTCCATATTATAGATGATCGACATAGGGAATGGTTCATTACAGGACCGATACCACATATATGATGCCCATTGATGTAGGAGAAAATTATATCGTAGTCAGAAGCACTGGATATTTCCATGAAGTTGGAAGCATCCCCTGTAGGAGAAAATGTGATAGGGATGATTGAGGTTTAGTTGCAGTTAGCAACATTGAGAATTGAGTTCAAGGAGCTTTCTAAAGGGAATAAAAAGTGTGAAGAATTATGGTGTGTTACATGTAGAAAGGAAGGTCATCATAAGAATGAGTGTCCAACCTTTAAATATCATTTGGCTATAGGAGCCCCAAATCCCTTGGCCACATGAGGAGGGTTATGGTGTGAGATATGAAAAATGATAGGTCATCACCCAACCGCTTGTCCCTTGATGCAGAATTATCATAGCACTACCAAATCATTATTTTTTTTTATTTTGGTAAGTCAGTGGGACATGAAGAAAAGGACTATTGTGCACTAGATCTCATGAGAGAAATAACTTCAGATACATACAAAATTCAAGGGGAAGATGGATCGAAAGGATGAGTACCTCAATATAATACTTTGAGAAGATAAAATTGAGGGAGAGTATGATTTGAAGGTCAAGGAAGAGGAGGATTCATAGGTATAGGAAGAGGATGATTCAACAAAGGAAGAGAACTGATTATATGTTATAACTGTAACCATCCTGGCCATTTGGTGTGATATTTTTTTAATCCTTTTACAATGTGCACATACTGTAGACAATTGGATCATGCAATGAAAGACTGTTTGTAGCCTATCATGAAGTGGCAGGAAAAGAGGAACCAAAATGTTCATATGATAGCAGCATAAGAGCACAAGGATCAACGAAGGGTAGCAAAAATTATACATGGAGAAGAAAGAATAGGAGTTGATGTGATGTGAATGCCATTCTGAAGTAGACATAGGAAATCATGGGAAATTCAAATTTGATTTGGTCACCAATTTAGTTGAGATGAGAAAATTAGCATAATATTGTTCCATTTGGAAGACTGATAGGGGTGAATTTTAATATCGATGGAGTTCCAGCATGCCAAATTTTGAATTAATATAAATAGTGTATGGTAGTGAACCTTCTCGAACGTTACTTGGACTCGATTTAGATTTCGATAACTAGACAATTATTAATTTGAAAAAGAGACAAATGATCTTTGAAGTAGGATTCTTAAGAGTTACTATGCCATTGGATACCATCGAGGAAGGTAGTATGTGGAACCAACAAGGAGAAAACAACTCGATAACCTTTACAATTTGACCGCATGGATGGATGGCTATATTTATCCTACCAACGTGGGTGTATTCAGTTGGAAAACTATTATTTATTGTGCTTCATATTTAGAAGAAGCCTTGGAACATTAGCAACAAAGGTTACATGAAGTATCTACAAGGAGATGTTCCTGTATTACCTACACATTGAACTGGATTGGAGGTGAGGTATGTGATCCTCCAAGTATGATGGACAAATAAATTTACATATTTTTGTAATACAATTTGAATTACAGATACTAGATCAAAAAATATTTTTATCTTTAGATGTTGTGCTGAAAGTGACTCTTAAAAGATGGTGGGTTGTGCATATGGATAAAATAGATAATTGGTAGTGATGTAGAAGGCTGTTATAGGTCAGGATCGGAAGAGAAAATGAATATACTACACAAAAGTATAGTAGTTTGAATTGTCCTAGATAACATATTATACAGTGTAGTACGACATGGAGCTCAATACCTAAGTAGGAACGGATGCACTTGTTTGTACAAACTTTAGAAACAATCCCGAAGAATTTGTATCTAGAACTTGAAGTATGTAGAGAAACATCAGACTGGGAAGATCCGACTCACAAATTCAAAGTAAATTTCAAGTTGGAAGATGATGCCCCTTCAATAGACATAACTCTGTAGATTATCAAGAAAAATATCTTTACATCAAAAGAATTGATGATACCAGCACCCTTATGTAGTGGGCCCGGATATTCTATGACTCTTCAAGAGATTTTGGAATTCTATAACACTATTGGAGAAGACCAGGAGGATGGAGACCCGAGAAATTTAAAAATTTCAAAAAATGAAGGAGAGCATGCATTAGAGGGACTTGAGATTGAATATGTCGAGTATGAAAAGATGTTGAAAATGCACAAGGTAAATATTCATACGAAGGATAATCCCAAGTTCAAAAAAATTGGAGATTACTAGAATGAAGAGATTGTTGAGAAGATTGTTGATGTACTGGATGAATAATAGGATATTTTCCCAACTACTTTTTCAGAAATGAAAGGGATTTCTAGGGAGCTAGGGGAGATGAGAATCCCTTTGAATTCAGATGCCAAGCCAATGATGCAGAGACCGTACCGATTTAACACAATATATAAGCATAAATCGATAGGATGTTGGAAGCTAGTATTATTGAAACTATCGTAGAATCATAATAGATAAGTCTGATTGTGATTCAAGACAAGAAATTAGGTGGAATTAGAATTTGCGTGGCTTTGGAAAAATTGAATGATTCTTTCTTACATGAAACATTTCCTACCCCATTTAAAGATAAAGTTTTGGAGAATGTAGGAGGATATGAAGCTTACTCATTTACTGATGGATTCTCTGGATATCATCATCTTAAGATTGCGCATGAGGATAGGCATAAGACAACATTTGTTACATAATTAGGATGTTATTAGTATAAATTTATGCCTTTTGGATTGAAAAATGCATCAATAGTATTTTCCCGAGTTGTTGTCACAACTTTTAAATAATTTATTCATAAATTCATAGAAGTATATTTTGATGATTTGACAGTGTTCAATTTGTTGAAGGATCACATTGAAATTTTGTTCTTGATGTTGGACAGATGTAGACAATTGTATATTTCCTTGAAATTAAATAAGTTTATTTTTTGCACACCATTTGGTATCCTGTTGGATCATGTAGTATGGAAACATGGACTTTTGGTTGATCCTGTGAAGATTGTGGTTATTATTGATTTTATACCAGCTACAACAGTGCGACAACTGCAAGAAACATTGGTTCACATGAGGTAATAAAAAAAGTATATTAGGGTATATGGGCAGATCATGGCCCCATTGGAAAATTTGTTGAAGAATGAGGTCAAGTTTCAATGAACGAGAAATTTCAGCAAAGTTTGGATACTTTAAAAAAGAAACTAGCTACTGTGCCAAATTCAATATTTCTAGAATAGAAGAGGGAATTACATGTCCACATAGATGCATCATCTATAATGTTAGGTGCATTTCTATCTCATCCAAGGGAAGGAGGTTTGGATAATCCCATTTCATTTTCTAGTAGAAATTTTTCAACTACTAAACAAAATTACACTACTATAGAGTGAGAAGGTATGGAAATGGTGTATGCCTATAGAAGTTTAGGCATTATCTCTTAGGAATTTTAAGATGTACACAAATCATTTTTTCTTGAGATACTTATCCAATAAGCTAGTGTTGGGGGTGAAGATATGTAGATGGTTGTTATTATTTTAGGTGTATGATTTTGAAGTAATTGTGAAACCGATAAAATTAAATACAGGACTTGATCATTTGTCACGCATATTAACAAGGGAAGATGTAGGAAATATGGATGACAGCATACCAGATGCACAGTTGTTTGAAGAATAGATTATCAATGATTACTTTGTAGATATTTTATAGTTCTTGAGCACAGGAGTAGCTCCACTCAACTTTACAACTGCCTAGAAGAAACAACTAGTAGTAAACGTTGCAGAGTGTCATATTATAACAAGGGAATTTGTATAAATTAGGCATGGATGGTATTCTTTGGCGATGTGTATTGGAGCACAATAGGCCTATGCTACTATAGGAGGAATGCAAAGGAATTGTGGGAGGAAACTATGCAAGGAAAGCGACAACTCAGAAATGTTTTTCGCACATGACTTTGGTAGCCCAGCCTTCATAAGGATGTTGAGTTCTATTAGAGTTATGATGTTTGTCAATGATTTGGGAACCCATCCAGAAGAGATGAGATTCCTTTAATACCACAAGTTACATTGTATTATTTTGATCAATGGGAATTTGAATTCATTGGACCGATCAACCCACCAACAAAAGGTTAGGAGAAAGATATATAATCACTGATACATATTACTTGACCTAACGGGCTGAAGAAGAACCTGTCAGAGATTGCAGATCGAAGACTACTACATGGTTTATTTTTAAGAATACTAGCACAAGGTTTGGATGTCTAAGGATAATTATGAGTGATGAGGGGACCTATTTTCTTAACACAACAATTGTTTCCTTGAGAGAATAATTTCATATTCATCACCAAAAAATCCACCTTATCACCCTTTGGTGAATGGAACAATGGAAGCATTTAAAAAGATCCTAGAGCATGCATTGACAAATGTATGTGATGTAAATCGATATGATTGGGATTTGAAGAATACTGCAGTACTATGGGAATACCAAACCGCATGTAAGAAGTTGATAATACATAAACCATTTTGATTAATGTATGGTCAGGAAGCATTTATTCCCATGGAGTTCATTGTGTCGATTTTGTGCATTATTGTGCTAATAGAGCTCACATATTCTGGTGCAATAGAGAAAAGTATGTTAGAGTTAGTGGAACTAGAGGAAGATTACTTTGTCACAAGATTTCATCATTAAGTTTAGAAAGTGCACACAAATTCTTGGCATGAAAAACATATTAAATAGAATAAGTTCCAGATGGGAGACCTAGTTTTACTCTATGACAACAAATTTATGCAGCACCCTGGAAAGTTCCAAATACATTGGTTGGGTTCGTATGTGATAATATTTGTGACCAAAGAAGGTGTTTTTCAATTGGATAAATCAAATAGGGAGATCATGGAAGGACCATTCAATGACAGTCAACTGAAACTGTATAGATATAGTCATGCTTACATGCACTAGCTTGATTGCGCAGTATGTGTACCATAGTATCTATATTATATTATATTATATTATAGAAAATAAAAAGAAAACAAAAATAAGTAAAATAACTTAAGGAAAGACACAATAAACATTTGAAGAGAAAGGAGGCTTGAAGTTTTGAATCGGGCATTGTTCAAAGGTTCAAATTAGCATAAACAAAGATGAGAAAGAAACTGTCGCGGAAAGGAAGGAAAATTGAACTATGCGCATAAAGAAGAATTGAAGATCTAGGATAAATACCTACATAGAGGATGGGAAAAATATTAAAAAGAAAATGTAATGGAAAGTCGGTGGGAACGCATAGTCATAAATTAAAAACAACGATGAGATTTTGATAGGATGGAAAATCTAGACCATGATCCATTGGAATATACAAATTTAATGCAGAGTATGGAAATAATTGAATGTGAACACAATCAAATGGGACTAAGAATTTTGGCATGAATCGGAAGATAAAAGATGAAACAACCTATAAAATTTGATGCAAATCCCCACCACTCCCAAGGGTTCACTTTACCTCCCGGTCTAACGATCATTTACACGAAGGAGCTAAATTGGCTCATGGGTCCTTTCTAATCCCTTAGAATTATTTACCACAAGACTTTTCCCTTTTCACCATGTGTAAAATCAATTTCGTGAGGGTCTTAATGGTATTAATAATCCCACAGAGTCTTCCATGTGGCCCCAGGCCAAAAATGTGGGTTAAATTTCAAATGACGGTAATATTTGGGAATTCAGAGCTTCGGGCTTCGAGAGTTCCAAAAGAAACACTCAAAATTTCTCCCGAACGTCGAAATTGTAGACATCTAAACAAAGAAAGGAATTTTCGACCGTCACTCCATTCTAGATATACAGCCTAGAATTACTTTGGGCTCTAGGACTTTAGAGCTATTCACTTCTTAACCTTTTCTTCTCCCTGAATTTATGAATGTCAAAGTCCTCGAGATCTACGCCTCACCTTCCTCCAACAGTCGACGACTGTGATGGAATTTAGAAGTATGGGACTTCGAGAGTTCTCACCTCTTATCTCCACCAAAATCTTGGACAACCAAATGCTAAATTGGAGAAGGGATTTGATAGATGATCCACATGTCTCTCTCTCAACAGATGGTTGATATCTACTCTGAACTTCAGGAGTTCTCAAAACTTAAAACCTTACACATCTGCTCTCCCAGAAATACGGACTTCAGAACCATGATTGATCTGTGGATACGTGTAATCACAACTGGTATCCCATATTGACTTAAAAACCTAGGACTTCGAGAAATTTCTGACCCAAAGCAACTCACCTCCCAATTCCTCCAAAGTGTCAAGTCTTAGAACACAAAATATGTTGACATGTATTCCTAACACCAATGGTCAGGGTTTGCTCAGGGATTTAGAGCTTCAGATTTTTCTCCTCCCGTCAGCACAATGACCCAATTCTACCAAAGTGTCGCACTACCAAAATGTACTCGATTTTCTAACACATGGCCTTATAATCAATGGTTAGGGTATACTCCAGAACTTTGGAGCTTCGAGACTTTGTTCCCTTTTCGGAATGAAATCCTAGTTCTTCTAGACTGGAAGACCTCTAGATACCCATTTATCCATGGACAAATGTCCCTCATCTACCAACAATCTATATCGATTTCAGACATCGGGACTTTGGGGAATTTTCTTCCTCTTCAATGCGCACCTCAAAACTATCGAATTAAAGGGTTAATGGTCATGCTTCTTACCTGAACCCAACAACCATTGACCCTTACATTCAGATCAGATGGTTGGGATCCATTCTCCTTCTTTGTGCACTCCTCCTCCTATCTGGCACTAATTATAATGGCCCATAGTTCGTGTACAACCCATCCATTGACTAATGTAGCATCATCCCTACCACAACTCCACTTTCCTTATGATGAAGGATTTCTAAATTTCTCAAAGGCTCGACCTTTGACTTCTTCCTTAATAGGGTCGATCCTCTGGACTCTATTTACATTTTGGAAAATGCTACCCCTCTTGAGATTTGAACATAACTAATTCACCCACTCACTCCTTACACTTGTCCTATTAGTCAGAAACTTAGATTGTTTTCTCCTTCTGCACTCCTTGTAGAGACTCTATGCACAATTGCACTATCTCTCTTCAACTTCTAATTGCTCGAACTTCAAAGGGGTCTCAACCCTTTGATCCTACAAATGGTTTCTTGTGCCCTCCTGGAAGCCACTCTCTTCCTTCAGATCTTTTACAACACTTCAGTAGTCTGTTGACATCGTGCACTCCTTGCACTCAACTCTCGTTCAGTCTTGAACTTTAAAGACTCACTAGCGCGCTCCTTGTGTTGGATCTTAGAGTATTTAGTAACTCTAATGTGCACTCCTTGCACTACCTCTTCTGATCTTGAGAACGATTCTTTTCTGCCCACCTGGAATGATCCTCACAAAAATCATGAACGAGTTCTTACGCACTCCTTGAGTAGGCCTCTTAGAGTCTTCTAACAACTCTAAGGTGAGAGCCCAGAAACACTCAAAAAACTACAGACAAAGAATTCTATCTATTCCTGCAAAGGAAACATTTACACATACATAGAACTCAGTCATATACACAAAAACTATTTAGAAACAAAAGCATTTTCAGAAAACACATGGAACACACACATAAACTCATATGCAGGGAAATCTTCTTTTTTTTATTAACACTGAATGGTGTTTACAATGTATACAAGGCTGGACTGCAACAGATTCTCAAATATTTCTCTCCTGTCCTATCCTATTCTCTCCTACTCTCCTTCTACTCTCTAATCTTCCTAATGAATTTTCGATACAATGATCCTTTTACAAAAGAGGGGCTTCTCGAGCCTTCCTCCACCTACCTACATTAAATTATATTAATTCACATATAGTACGAATTGGATCTAGATCTATCTACTTTCAGCCATTAAAGGTGACTTTACACTCATCCTCGCATATTATAGTAACTCATCCC
Organism: Picea mariana; assembly: GCA_032191745.1. NCBI lineage: Eukaryota > Viridiplantae > Streptophyta > Pinopsida > Pinales > Pinaceae > Picea > Picea mariana. The sequence continues at coordinate 38,790 of JASDQU010309984.1, read as the reverse complement.
TCCTTGATCCTTACAACATTAGATTTACAATGAATTTGATATTTAAACTCAAAATTGAGAAACATGACACTTTTGTCTCCTTGGAATCCGCTATATCCTAGCGTGTTGTTGTCTTAGCTACTAATGTGCTAATGAGTTGGAGAAATGATACTTCATCATACTCCCATGCTAGAAAAAAATATCATCTCATTCTCATGGCTCCTCTGCTACTGTGGTTGAGATCCTCCATGGTCTCAAGGTTCACTTTAGAGTTGTCCACCTACTCCTTCGCTTTGTTTTTGTTTCTTCTACTATCTTGCTTCTTATGAAGGTTCTGCTCTTGTCAACCTCCATCTATTTTTTATTGTCTTCTCTTCTAACTCCAAAATCTACCTTCTTATCTCTTCGATCTCCTTGTCTAGTTGTTCCACGATCTAGATTCTCTCTTCCAATCTGCTCTGCTATTTTGTCTCCTTCTCTTCATCAATTTCCAACTTGAGATATTGGATGAGCCTACTCATGGTTATTATTCTTTCTCCCAGGGCATCCAATTCTTCATACATATTAGCAAGATCCATGTTATCTTCTCTCTCTCATGCTGCAGGTTCCAATTCCATAGTTTCCCTCTGTTCATCTTCCTTGCTGCACTTTATGAGAAATTCCACTAGATGCTCTTATTTCCTCATCTCTTAGGAGTATTTTAATGCATTATCCTTCTTTTCCTTCATGAAATTATTCGTTGTCTATATTTCCTCTGCACCTACAATAATACACAAACTTTTAGTTCTAAAAAAAATTGGCTCGATGGCCTCTTCCTCAGATTCCTCCTGCATCACCTCTTCATGTGAAACACATGCACTAGCCTCTACTAGGATTCTTGATAGGAATATGTTGATTCCTCCAATGATTATAATGAACCTATGATCCTCCTCCTCTTCTATTAGCAATCCTTGTTGATCTGAACTCTTTTCTGAATTCTTGAGACTCTCAGATAGTATCACCTCCTTTTTTGCCACCTAGCCGCCTGACTTTTTTGTTCTTCCCTCCTAGAAATATACGAGAAATTAAACCTAACTCTTCTCCTTTCCCTCCTATAAATCTACGATATCTTAAACTAATCTCTCTTCCTCCTCACTAAGTCTTTCTCCACTTTTTGGTTCACAGATGTAAACCATATTCTCCTCTGTGTCACTGAGGTTTTCCACTTGCATCAGCCACCTCCTCAACATTTGTTTCTTCCTCATGGAAATAAAATACCATATAGGACACTTCACCTTATGCTTCATGGGTCACTCATACCTCCATCTCCCTTGTTCTTCTTTTTTCATCATCTGCACCAGTTCATCGAGCTCCACTCTAGTTTCCTTGAGCTCTTTGTCCATATCATCTTTTCTCATCTACTCATGATCTCCTTTCGGGCCATGCTTATGGAGTTCTGTAGAAATATTCTCTTTACCTTGCCCTTCAAGAAAGTTTTTTGTTTTTTGCATACTGGCAATCTATTCCTCATAGATAGAGCCTTAATACTCTCTCTTCTTCTCCTTTTCCTATTGTCTACAAAAACAAAATCCACACTGATACCACTTGATGGTATCAAACAAAATATTTTATCTTTCCTACTATCTATAGAAAAATAATTTATCTTTCCTACTATCTATAGATAAAATCACGCTCTGATGTCACTTGATGCAAACCCCCACCACTCCCAAAAGTTCACGTGACCTCTCGATATAAGGATCATTTACACTAAGGAGATGAATCGGCCCTCAGGCCCTTGTTGAGCCCTCAGAATTCTTTACCACAAGCCTTTTCCCTTTCCCACACTAGTAAATTAAAGTTCATGAGGGCCTTAACACTCCCACAGAGTCTTCCATGTGGCCTCGGGACAAAACTGCAGGCTAACTTTCGACACGTGGAAAAATTCAGTACTTCATAGCTTCGAGCTTCGGGAGTTCCAACAACAAAACTCAACGTTTCTCCCGAATGACAAACTCGTGGAAATATGAAAAAAGGAAGGGATCGAAGACCTTCACTCCATTCTAGATCTATGGTCTAGAATTAATCCAGGCTCTAAGACTTCAGAATTATTCACTACTTAACTGCTGCTTATCCCCAAATTTTCGAATGCCAAATTCCTCAGGATCTATGACTCACCTATTTCCAACAACCGACACCTATAATGAACTTCAGAACTATGGGACTTCGAGAGTTATCACCTCCAGATAGTCGAATGTTGCACTAGTGAAGGGATTTGATCCAAAATCCACACATCTCTCTCTCAACATATGGTTGAGATCTACTTCAACTGTTACAGGAGAACCCCCCTACGGACAAGTGGATTTCCTCTTGGAAACTAGACCCCTATAACCAAGACAAAAATGTGCTAATGTGGACACTAACATTCCTTTTCATGAAGCTAAACTATTCAAGTAAGAAGAAGAAATAAAGGTAAATACCTTTACTGACATTTTTCCTTGCTTGATCCAGGCTGATCTTGATCTCCAAGTTCTTCAGAAGGTCCTACAATACAATGAGCAGCAACAACGAAACATACTTCCTACTCTACCATTATTAGCTTCATAATAGATCTATCAAAAGAAACAAGTTCATGAAACATACACAAACTTAAAGGAAACGGGCCAAGCACATATTTATATTAATGAAAAAAAGGCAAAGCTCTTACAACCATAGATGTAGATGCAACAACTTCACCAATATCTCTTTGTCCAAACCCTTGCTCAAAAGTTTCACGATCAAAATGACTATAACTTTCACTGATAAATATCCCTTATGATATTAATCCACCATCAAAATGAATATGCTTTACTGGTTATCTCGCTTATGAGATCATAAGTTTGATGCCTCTAAACTTCCATGTGCTTTTCACCATGAGAAGGCCTCCTTATATAAGCTTGGAGAGGCCCAACCACCTTAGAGATTATTGGGATGGGTTGAAAATATTTCTCCATTAGTTGTGGATCTTCCCTAAGATCTAGCCTTGACCTCAGATTCAAATCCAACCAACTCTAGAGATGACGGGGATTTATCCCTGATTTTCCTCAACAGTCCAAATTCCCTCAAACAACCCAGTTCTCCCTCAGAAGGGGACACAGAGTGTTGCAATGCTCCCCCAAAGAAGGGCATAGAGCGCTGGCACTCCATGACAATGTCTAGGGGAGCGCTGCCCAAAATTCCCTTAAAAAATCCTAGCACTCCCCTAAAAGGGTGCACAGAGTGTTGGAACGCTCCCCCAAGGAAGGGTAGGGAGTGCTGGCACTCCCTGATAGTTGGTAGGGGAGTGTTGGCATCCAAAAATGACTTTTGAGTGGTTCTTTCCATGGAAAAATTATTTTACTCTTCATCATATGATTTCTCCTTATTAAGCCATTCTTTGAGGGTGTCTCAAGTGTCCTTGTGATTTTGTTAGAGACACGACATAAGAGAGAGGCAGTATGATGTTTGCGAAACTTGTGACACTTGCAACCAAGATGTGACACTTGTAATTATGACACTAGGTCATCATTGAAACAAGTAATTTTGATGTGTAACAATAAGTGATATGGAAGTGTGATGTTTGCAACACTTGCGACACTTGTGACCAAGATGTGACACTTGTAATGATGACACTAGGTCATCACTAAAACGAGTAATTTTAATTTGTAACACCGACCTTCAGGCCTTCAGGAGTTCTCAAACCTTAACACCTTACACCTCTGCTCTCTCGGACTACCGGACTTCCAGAATATGATTGATATGAGAAAAAAATATTTATCCTTTTCGATCTTGTTCAAATTACTTAAGAAAAGGAGACCCCTTGGAGTATTATTTAATCTCTTTTCAGACTCTCTAAAATTGAAAATATTGTTGAGAAATCGTGTTTCCATTCATGCTCGCCAAAGTGAAATTTGAACATATTTTTGGTGATAATTTACCCCTTTTCGGTCCAGATGGATAATTTTATGAAAAATTTACGCACTAGGAGCTACAATTCACTATGAGAGTATCCTTAGGTGTAAGTTTAACCCTTTTTCGAGCATGAGGAACTAAATTTGTAAAAAAGTACAATTCTCCCTGGTTTTGGTTTATTTGTTTTTTGGGCCTTAGATATTATTAAGAAAAAGGAAACCCTTTGGAGTCTTATTTAAGACATTTTGAGACTCCCTAAATAAGAAAAGATCATCGAGTGACCTTGTTTCTTTCACACTCATTAATTAGTCCAGAAAGAATATCTATCTATAATAACTTTAAACCTTTTTATGTCCAATAGATTACACAGGAAAAAGGTACACCTTGGGAGACATGTCTTGTCAAGAGAGTTCTCCTAGGTTATGTTTTATACTTTTTAGGGCTCAGGGGAATAAATTACGAAAAAGGATGAGTGAGTCCATAGTTAAACTATTTTCATACTCCTTAAAATTGAAAATATAGTCGAGTGATCCTGTCTTTGCCACACTCGTTAAAATAGTTTTGAAGACACATCCTTTTGGTATAAGTTTAACCCTTTTTCAGACTAACTAGACTAAGTATGAAAAATGAATACTTTGTCTCTAGTGACCAAAAGAGTTATACTTGGTATGATTTTATTCTTTTTCGGGCCCTAGAGACTAACCATATGAAAAATATAACTCTGAATTCTTCTTTTAGTGTTTTTTAGACTCTCTAAAAGTGAAAAACTGTCGTGATTACCTTCTCTGGGCTTGTAAAACTTTACATGGAAGGAGTCTCGTTGTGTCATTTTGTAATCGCATCACATGTCTCATCCTTTCATATTTAGACTAATTTCTGCTTCATGTTGCTATTACAGAACCTTTAGATCATTCCTTAGGTGCAAGCCTTGTAGCATTTTTTCCTTTTCTATCTGACACCTTGACCCTTGGAGAAATTTTCTCAAGTTCCCTTATCCTGCACATGTCTCCTTGCACTGAGCATCAATATGTTCCATTCTCTTGGAACCAGTTTGATTTCCCACAAAACTCGTTCCTCCTTTGTAACATAGAATTATTTTATTATTTTTCAAGCTCATTAAATACGTGAAAAAGACGAAAGATCAAATATTCCAAAAAGAGAGGATGGGGAAACATTCTCTTTTGTTGGCAACAATCAAGTCACCCTTGGACAAAGCACATTATCTTGTTTTTCCTGCACACATTTGGATATAGTATGTCCTTAGGAATCTATTCTCATTACATAGAGTTGTGTCCTCCTCCATTTGGTTACTCCTCCAAACAAATGGATAGTTTGTGTTGCCTCCTGTCCCACAAACTTATGTCAATAACATGCTTCCTAAGTATTTTCATCTATCATACTATTTTCCAAGGTGAAGTATTGCAACCTGAGTCGACCATTTTGTAATAAGCCTCTTTACCTTCATGAGTCAGTTGTCCTAAGAGTCTTGCCAAGTTCGGTGCTTGATAATCAAGGTCCTCCAGTATTTCCATGACAACATGTCAAAGGCCTCAGAGTAGTGAGTTTTATACTCCTATTACACTCCTACTTGAGTTTTGAAGCTATTTCTCGAGTTATAAATATATCATCTCCATCCACAAGCATTGATGCCTCGTAAAGATTTCTATGACATTGTACATATTCTAATGATTTTGAGATGAAGATCTGTTGTGTATTGTCCGTGGATAAAATTTATATTGGAATACACATTGGTCATGTAGCCATGATTAGTATATAGAGAACATGGATATACGATGTACTTGATTGAAAACCATTATTATCTTGTTATGAACATGAGAGTGCCCACCTCAGTGATTTTTATTATATTATTGCAGATGAAGCACTCATGGATACTCTCTTGGGTTTACTCAACTCCAGTGCTTTCCCACTTTATTAATTATGTTCTAATGTGTTTCAGCCATTATTTTCTCTTCTGACCTCACACATTAAGGGGCATATATTATAACTCAAAATGCCACTACTATGCATCTCTGGAGTTGGCCTACTCATTCATACATCTGCCAACCTTTTTTGATGGAGTTATTCTAAAAACATTTTTTTTGTATGGAATGCATTCTCTGATGCATAGGAAGAGCATGTGCATACACTATATACATGCCTAAAATACCGCATACATATTCCATATGCATAACTAAAAGCATGTGTGTACTCTAAAAATTTGCAAAAAAATATAAAATCCACGCTTTCCGATGGAGTTTACAGGATATTGAAGGTTTTTCAACCCTTTTACCTCATGTATCCGTTCTCAAAACGAATTAACCATAATATTTTCATATAAAAAGGGCCCTAGGGGGGTCATTTGGTGATATCAAATGTAATGACCCTTTTCTTATTCCTGTAAATAATCTCATAAATAATCTGAAACCCTAGCTAAATTATAATTAAATATGATATAACCTTAAATTGATTACAAGATTATTAATTAATTATTTTGGATTATACTTAAGCGGAAATGTGATTTAACTCCTTGAGTAAGAGTTAAATGAATGCGTGATTATTAAATAAGATATTAAATAATTAATTATTAAATTAAGGATTAGTGAGTAATTGATCATTAATTATTTAATTGATTAATTATGAATTAAAAGGGGAAAACTAAAATAAAAAAATAAAAAAAACATAAATAAGGTAAAGGAGTTACGTATCCCATGAGGGATAACGTAACTCACACGTTAAAGGGGACATTAATTAAAAGATAAGGTTAATAAATATGAATTAAATTAAGGGATAAGGTTTAAATGTTTGGATAAGGTTTGGTGAGGGGGAAAGGTTCAAGAGGAGGATGGAGGCATAAGGAAGGGGAGTATGGATTTGGAGGGCATTCATTTCATTTTGGGGTTTGTCGAGAGGAGATTTTGGGGAGGAGCTTGGGGGAACTGATTTAGCAGTGAGGATTTACTGTGCACACCGTGGCTGAGAGGTTTGGGCACGGAGGGCTAGGA
>JASDQU010309984.1:5235-31575 GCA_032191745.1 Picea mariana | reverse complement strand
GGGAGGCATAAGGAAGGGGAGGATGGATTTGGGAGGGGATTCATTCATTCATTTGGGGGTTGGTCGAGAGGAGATTTGGGGGGGGAGCTTGGGAACTGATTTAGCAGTGAGGATTTACTGTGCACACCGTGGCTGAGAGGTTTGGGCATGGAGGGCTAGGACATCCGTAGATGTCCTAGGGCCAGGCGCACTGGTCGGCAGGGTGGCCGGTTTGGGAGTGTTGAAGCTGAGGATTCAAGATGCAGCGCAAGCATAGCATCAGTGACAGGTATTTTCCAATTTATGAAGTGTTTATTCAATTTTAAATTGTATGCAAATTAATTTTGAAAAATGTTATTTAATTTACTAAATCTGTGAATAAGTATGCGTAAGTAAGCAAATTTCTAGTAATTTTTAAATTTTCTGCTCTATTTAATTCGTGTTAGTTTAAATTAAAATAGGGACTCTACAGATAGCCTTAGGCCAAAACCTAGGTTCCAAAACCCTAAAATACTAAAACCCTAGGTCAAGTTGACCGATTTTTTCGGGCTTCGCCATCCTATCTTTCCTTCTTTCTCGCGCGGTGCTCCAAAGCATCCAACGGTGTCTTTTTTCTCTTGCTGATTTGTCCACGATCCATATTTCTTGCCGATCTGTCATCTTTGATCTCCTCATCCAATGGCTTGCATTTCCTTGCTTAGCTCCATCTTTTCTGCTCTTTTTCTTACTTCGACCCAATGACAGTCACTGTGTCTTCCGTGAAGTTTGCTTTTCACCTTTTCTTCCTTGTTCTTTGCTTTCTTCCATAACCAAGGGCCAATAGACGTTCTCTACTCATGTAGATGCTTGGATACACATTCCTAACTCACTAACATATTAGCTCATTTATATTTTTCTGTCATTTACTTATCACTGAAACTCAAATGTATGGTTCAACTTTTGACTATCCACACATTTATGTTTCATTGTATTTTCCCTGTATTAGTTTAGATTTATAAAGGAAAAACAAAAAATATTTTTTATGTGCTTTCTTTATCTGCTTCCTAGAAGCAATCATTTTTCACATTGATTTTCGTAAGTTTAGATTAAAACTTGTAGTTTGTTAATCGTGTACATAAGTAAGATTTGTAAATCTTTTGCTTAAATATATCTACAAAAGTTACATTATACATATGTACATATATAGATATAGTGATTAGTAATTAGTTAGTTATTTCATTTCTTTTATTTGTTTCTTTTAGGACTTTTAGATTGGCTAATAGAGCCATTAAACTCGTCGAAACGAGTTATACTAAACGACTTATGTTACTTAGAAAACCCTGTACCAGACTCGTTCTTCCAGTTGACGGACGGTCAATTTCTCCCGTCAACATATCATTAGTTCCCATCTCACGGAAAATATTCTCAAAAAAGGTCATTCTGGCGTTATTTCTCAACTACATGCCATACAAACAACTGAGACACCCTATGTGTCGCAGTACTTCCAATCCATCCTCTCTAAACATCAAGTGATTTTTTCCACTCCCCAGGGACTCCCTCCTTCCTATGGTGTTCATTATCATTCCATTCCCCTTGTCCCAGGAAGCCTTCCTCCCAATATTCATCCCTATCGTCACCCCTTATCCCCAAAAAATGAAATTGAGAAAATGGTTCAAGAACTACTCAATGCAGGTGTTATCCACCTTAGTACGAGCCCCTACTCTTCTCCTATGGTCATGGTCCTTAAGAAATAAGGTTCTTGATGCATGTGTCCTGACTTATACACCCTCAACAAACTCACCATTAAAGACAAATTTCCCATTCTTTTCATTGATGACCTTCTGGATGAATTGAGTGGTGCCCAGTTCTTCACTAAAATTAATCTTCGTTCTAGCTACCACTAGATCCATATGAAAGAGGTAGACATTCCTAAGACTGCCTTTAGAACTCATGAGTGCAACTATGAGTTTTTGGTCATGCCCTATGTCTTGTGTAATTCTCCCTCCACTTTCCAAAGCCTCGTGAATCATGTATTCTGTCCTTTTCTCCACCATTTTGTGTTAGTTTTCTTTGATGATATCCTCATCTATAGCAAAACCTGGACAGACCATCTTGCTTATGTGGATCGATTTCTCCATCTACTCTCTCAGCACCAACTTTTCCTGAAACAATCTAAATGTTCGTTTGGCACCTCAAAAGTCGAGTACTTGGGTCATCTCATTGGCAAGGCCGACGTCAGGGTGGATCCAAAAAAGATTGAAGCTATGCAAGAATGGCCTCACCCAAAGACTCTCAAAAGATTGTGTGGATTTATGGGCTTAACAGGTTATTATCACAAGTTTGTTAAGAATTATGGAAATATTGCGTCACCTCTCACTACACTCCTTAAAAAGAATTCTTTCACTTGGAGTCCAACAACTACTCAGGATTTTCAAACCTTGAAGATGGCCATGTGCACCACTCCAGTCCTGGCCCTTCCTGATTTCACAAATACCTTTTTCCTAGAATGTGATACTTTAGGGAAAGGAATTAGCATTGTCCTTATGCAAGAGGGTCGACATTTGGCCTTTACCAGCGAACAACTGTCTGAGCGAAATTTGGGAAAATCAATCTATGAAAAGGAAATGTTGGTTTTTCTGCGTGTTGTTGATCTTTGGTGCCCTTATATATTGGGGAAACACTTCCAAATTAAGACAGATCATCAAAGCCTCAAGTATTTTCTGGAACAACGCATTTCCTCCCCAGAGCAACAAAAATGGGTGACTAATCTCTCTGGATATGATTATGAGATCATTTACAAGAAAGGCAAAGACAATGTGGTTGCCGATGCAGTTTCTCGAAAATATGAATATGAAGGGTCCCTTTTTTCTCTCTCCTTCATTTACTAGACTGGCTCCAAGTTGTTCTCTAGGAATGGTTACAAGATCTTAAAAGTTTGCATCTGATACAAAAATTGCAATCCAATTCTCCAGTTTCCTCAGGGTACTCTTGGCTCCATCATGAGCTTCGATACAAAGGTCATTTGTATTTAAGTAAACAATCAAAACTTAAAACCATGGTACTTTCTGAGATTCATGCTACACCCACAGCTGGGCACTCCGGGTTTACCAAAACCTATGACAGGGTCAAACGTTCCTTTTTCTGGGATGGTATGAAACATGACATTCATAATTTTGTGGTTGAATGTGATGTGTGGCAGCATAACAAGGGATAAATATTCAAATCTCATGGCACACTACAAATGCTTCTGATTGCACCTGCTATTTGGAGGGATATTTCTATGGATTTTACTGTAGGCTTACCTAAATCAAGAAATAAATTATTCATCATGGTGGTAGTTGATCATATTTCCAAGTATGCTCATTTTTGTGCTCTTCAACATCCATTTACAACTTCCATTGTGGCTCAACTTTTTATGGATCAGGTCTTCAAGCTTCATGGCATGCCACATTCTATTGTGATCGGGACCCAACTTTCACCAAAAAATTTTGGCAAGAATTGTTCAACCTACAAGGAACCCAATTTCATCTCAGCACATCTTATCATCCCCATACTGATGGTGAGACTGAAGTTATCAACAAGTGTTTGGAAACATATTTGAGGTGTTTTTCCTCAAAAAAGAAAAAACAATGGGGTCAATGGTTACCACTTGTTGAATGTTGGTACAAAACTTCATACTATACAACTACTCGCATGAGAACGAGTGGTAACCATTGACCCCACTGATTTTTCGGGTATAAGGACAAAAGCCACCTTCAATTCTCTCATATTTTTCGGGTGTATCAAAGGTCCAGGACGTTGACCAAATGCTTACAGTTTGAGAGGCTATTCTCTGTAGCCTCAAAGAGAATTTGGTCATGGCCCAGAATCACATGAAGCAACAAGAAGATCAAGGTCGCTATGAACATCAATTTGCAGAAGGGGATCAGGTGTTTCTTCGACTGCAACCTTAGAAGAAAAATTCCCTCAAGGCTGACCATTTTCAGAAACTAGTGCCCAAATTTTATGGTCCTTATATCGTTCTCAAGCATGTGGAATAGGTGGCCTATCAGTTAGCTTTTCCAAGTCATTCTAAGCTCCATCATGTTTTTCATGTTTCCTCCTTAAAGAAGGTGATTGGAGCTAAGTGCCAAACTCAAACCAACCTTCCAAAGTTGGACAAAGAAGGCTCCATTTGGCTACAACCACAAGCAGTTTTTGACCATCGTGAGTGTCGTTTGTGTCAGCAAACCATCAAGGAAGTGTTAATTCGGTGGAAATATACAACTCCAGTAGATGCCACTTGGGAACCAACTACCATTTTGTAGCAATTTCCACATCTCAAGCCTTGAGGACAAGGTTGTTTTTAAGGGTGAGGACATGTTAGGTACCTAACCCCTCACATAGGTAGAATAATATATTTTGATGTAATAAAGGTCAATATTAATAAGGCCTAGCAATAAGGAATAATATGTCCAATGTACAAATACCTAATAGAAGCTTTCGCTTCTAGAAGGATCTTCCTCTAGATGGTATGCATATTTAGTATAAATAGGAGTCGAGGGTATGGGAACTTTTGTCTTGGATATTATTGTAATAGAGCTTTGCTCGACTGGAGGTTTCCCCCTCGAAGATGGAAGTGAAAAATTCTCTAAGTAATCAAAGTGCTCTTTTTGGAGTTATTATGCTATCATTTTGGTATTATTGTGGTGTTGTTTTGGTTATATTGTTGTTCATCTGTCATTTCTAGCATTTCATTTATGTTCTACATACTTTTTATATCTAGAATATTACAGGAGGATTTGGTGGAGAATTAGTTCCAACCATTGTGTGTGTAGGTCGTGAACCTATCCCTTGAGAGGGATTTGGTGGGTTTATACTTCTTCCTTGAGAAAAAGTTTGACTCTCGCCTCCTTGTGAAGGAAAACCAATAGATGGATTGCCTTGGGTATTTGACCCAACCAAAGTGGAACCAAGTAAAGACAATCCCAAGACAGTAGCACTCACGGGGGTGTGATATGGTGGAGTTGGTGAGTTGGCGAGATTAGGGACTCCTCCTAGAATAGGAGGGATATTTTGCAAGTGTCTAGAATGACGGGGATTCTGTGGTTCCCCTATGGTTCTGACTAGAAAAGTGAATGTGTGCAAATGGTGACAAGAGAGAAATAAATGAACAAGAGATTTTTATATCCTTGACCTTCACAAAATAGTATAACTCGCAATTACATGTAATCAAATGAACATCATACATAAATCAACTGTAAAATAAACAAGCATGTGGATGGGTGGAGTTTGTCCACGTGGGGGAAAAACAAAAATAAATGATCGTTTTCTAAATAATACCTATCGTCCTTCCTCTCAATTTAGTATTGGGCCTTCCAATAACACTCGATAGTGGGGTATGAATCCATTAGAAGAGGAGCTAGTGAAGGTTGAATTAATCAGTTGTAATGAGGGGTAGAGGGTGCATATCCTGAAAGAGATGGTGATATTTCCCAATAGCCACACAAAATGGTATCAAGGTGTGATTGGAGCCCACAACCGCCACCTGGGTAGATATCCTATGTTTGGCCACTAAGTACCTCGGTCAAAGTGCATCATTTATATTTTCATCCTAAAAAACGAGTCACGGGTTGGATACCCTCACAAGAGTTGGGTGAAGGAGGGATGCACAGAACAATCAGACCTCAGCGTTCAACCTTTCACGGGTATGTCCCTGCCTTATGGTATAGAAACACTTGACTTGGAGGATTTGAAATAACCCTATTCTCAACTTCTATTGTTTAAAAATGTGAGAACCTGATAACGAGGGGTTATTTGGATGCCTAAACCTGAGATCCTACCTAGACTAAAAAAATTCTTTAGGCACCTCCTATGGAGGAAAATTTAGTGCGTTATTAGAAATGTTTTAGATAGAGTGGGATGAGAGATTGGGGTCATGGACCAACCTCGTTTGAATTAAATTGGTGTGGATAATTTCTAAAAAAGTAGTCAGATATTTCAGAGTTCCTTTGAAGTACTTTGTGAGTACTAAAAAAGAAAGCCTACTTTGACCTCCACTATTTTAATAGAAATTATGTGTGTGATGAGTGGTTTTGTGTGCAAGAAAGTGAAAAGTGTGCAAAATATTTTTAATAAGTTTAAGTGTAATATTGCAGCATGTGGATTTCATGTGGTCCTTACAAATATTCTTACCTAGCTTACTATGTTTCTTTGGTACAACCTTGCATAATATTTAAAGCCTTAAAGAACTAGCAATGTGGACATATGGGTCCTTACTTGATGATTTAAACTCCCTAGAATATCTAAACTAGAAAATATTTTGAAAATATCCTAGGATTGTAGACATGTGGGCATGTATGGGCCCTCTACTTGATCTTTTAAACTTTCCTACTGTGTTGTCTAGACTAAGAAATATTTTATAAACTACCCTAAGATTGCAAACATGTGGGCATGTATGGGCCCTAACAAATCTTTAAGATGATTTCCAAAATTAAGAGGTACCCTAGGGGGGTTTTGTCCTCTCCTACTGATTTTTTAAGGGAGATGAAATTTCCTTTTAACCACCTTTTATGATTCCCAAGATCACACTTGGGTGCGGGGGAAGAGCATAATTGAGGGTTAAAATTGATTTCTGGTCCCAAATTAGTTGATTTTTGTTTTGAAAAAGCAATAACTTCAACTCAAAATTTTAAATGCCAAATGATCTATCCATGTGGCAACAAAGCAAAGAGAAGAATAGTGATTCTTTTTACCCCTATGTTCTTATGTTAGCTAACCTTCATTGTGAGAAAGGACTCTAAGTGAAGTGTGATTTCTTTACAAAAGTGCAGGAAATTAAAATATGAAGGCAAGGGGCCCTCAAACCACTCATAAAAACCCTTACAATTTGCAAAAAAATAACTTATGTGCGGGTTGTAGTTATAATAGTTGCACTAAGAACGCAGAATGTGCACAATGCGAGGATTTGTGAAGGTTGTTATGCACATAGAGCGCAAAGTGTGAAAAATTCACGTCTGTGTGCCTCGAAATTCGTGCACTACCTATCATGCGTCGGGAAGGAAATTTCAAAATGAAATTATCTTTCCTTGGCTCTGAATTTTAACTTTGGAAGACTACATTAGGCCGGTTTTGGTACCTACATATCCAAACAATTAGAAATAAGTGCTCTCAAGACTTAAATAGGGAGGAATTTGATTCACAATCCCTAGTATGGTTTCCAATCCCTTGTGTTGGTTTTGTCACATGGGTGAGAAAAAATACAACACTTACTTACCTATTTAAGTCAGCTAAACAAGACAGAGGCTTGTGACTTGATAAGATAACCAAATACACATGAAACAAGGAAATAAAAAGAAAAACAAGAAGAAATAAATGTTAGAGAATCTTGCAAGAACTAGAACCATGAAAAAAAAAATGACAATCACATAGATACCAATGGATCAATATTTTGATAGGCTAACACCATAGAGAAAGGAATGGACTTATGAATCCCCTATTCCTCCTTAGGAGGGCTCTTGAGTTACTTAATAGAGAGTTCTTCTCTTCATGCAATGGAAAGTGACAATGGTGAAGAAATACAAAGCCAATCCTCTCAAGAGGTGAGTGGAATGGCCCTTGCTATAGTTCTTGAATGATTCAAAGAGAAAAGAGGATTCTCCAAGAAGAATTCTTGTGGCATAACAATACCTTGAATTTCTTATTTTTCTAGCACACCCATGGCACATATTTATAGTGTCCATTCATGGAAAGATACAACTGGTTCATAGTGTGAACAAGGGGCCTTTTAGGGAACTTCCTAGCCCTTGACCAACCTCCAAGCTATATTTCACTCAGATATGAGTGTCAAATCGTGTTGGGGGTCAGACTAGAAGTGGTTGAGATGCCAAAAATATTCATAAATGCTTCTTTCATGAGAAGTGTGCAGATTTTCTCGTAGAAAGTCACGCATTTTGTGCATTCTGCATATAGTGCAGTCTTAAGGTTGTGTTAGCCTACGCATAGTGCACACGCTTCCTTTGGTGAATTTGCACACTTTAATGTTTGAACCAAGTATATAGTTTTGTGCCTTTTTTATTGATTTTGGTGCTATATGTGTACTAATTGTTGTTGGCATTGATGTCTTTCTTCAACCATTGTGTGCAATGTTGCAAATGATTTTGTAGTGATAACACCTTCATAATACTGACTCGACATATTTTCTCTGATTCAACCAGAGTTTCCTTCTTGCTCGATCTCTTTTAGTTTCCAATCCCAAAATAAAATTTCCAGGACCAATATCTTTCATGTCAAACTTATAAGACAATTGAGTTTTCACATCCTAGATAATTTCCTTGTCATTTCCTATCAACAACATATCATCCACATACAAGAGAAAATAAATAATATGAGAACCAACTAAATTGAAATACACACACTCAACTACTTTTCTACTTGTGAAGCCAAGTCCCAATATACAATTATCAATTTTTTGATACCACATACTTGGTGATTTCTTTAACCCATATAGAGACTTTTTTAGCCTTCATACCATCTCTTTATTTCCTTTCAATGCAAATCCTTATGGATACTTCATGTAGATTTGTTCTTCTAGATCCCCATGTAGGAATGTTGTATTTAGATCCATCTATTCTACTTTGAAATCAAATGTAACAACAACAGATAAAATAAATCTAATAGAAGTTAACTTGGCAACGAGAGAAAAAATTTCACCATAGTCAATTCCCTCTACTTGGGAATAACCGCTTGTTACAAACCGAGCTTTGCATTCAACTTCTTATTAAACACCCATTTACTGCCAATGGGATTTCTTCTTGCTGACAACTCCACTAGCTCCCAAGCCTCATTTTGGTTGCCTTATTTCCCGAACCGATCTCCTCAATACTAGAATGAGGCTCTTCTTCTTCTTATTCATGTTCTTTAGTACATTTTGATTAGTTATACTTCAATTCAAACTCTATTTTCTTTGGTTCTTCCTCACTTGGTAGGACTTCTTGTTTGACAACATATTTTCTTTCTCTAAATACCACATCTCGACTATACACTACCTTCTTAGTTTCTAGGTTCCAAAGATTATAACCTTTCAAACCATCTTTATAACCAATAGAGATACACTTTTCATACCTTTTATCTACCTTACTCGTGTTTTCCTTTGGAACGTGTACATAGGAATCACAACCAAATACTTTGAGATGTGTAAGAGAGGGTTTCTTACTAGTACATACCTCGTGTGGAGTCTTGTCATTCAACGTCGATGAGGGTGATCGATTGACTAGGTAACATGTAGTACCCACTACCTCTACCCAAAATTCTTGTCCTAACCCGACACCTTTGAGCATGCTCCTTTCTTATTCCATCAATGTCATGTTCATCCTTTTTGTAACTCAATTTTTCTAAGGTGTGTATCGAGTAGTATTCTTCCTTGATATATCACACTTCTTACAAAATTGCTTGAATTCATTTCTGCAAAAATATCCACCATTATTATTCATCAACACCTTAATTCTCTCCTCTATCTGATTCTCCACAAGAGCCATAAATTCTTTGAATTTGTTAAAGACTTTAGATTTCTTCTCGAGGAAATAAATCCATGTATTCCTCAAGAAGCCATCTATAAGTGATACATAGTACATATATTTACATAGTTATGGAACCAAAACAGGTACAAATAGATCACTATCTGCCAATTGTAGTATTCCCTCTGGCCTCATAGCACCATTGGAGAATCTTACATGATTATACTTCTCATATAAGCAATGTTCACGG
The DNA here is from genome assembly GCA_032191745.1 of Picea mariana. Classification (NCBI taxonomy): domain Eukaryota; kingdom Viridiplantae; phylum Streptophyta; class Pinopsida; order Pinales; family Pinaceae; genus Picea; species Picea mariana. The sequence continues at coordinate 21,873 of JASDQU010309984.1, read as the reverse complement.
AAATCAAAATTTAGAGAGAAATTGGACAGACCTTCAACCATACGTTTACCATGTATTACTCGAAGGTCCTCCTCTTTGATATTCCCTAGTATTTGTCAATGCTACACCATAGTATTTTCTCCAAAGACTGTAGGAGTTTTTTATTCTTCGACTGCAATTTCAAGAACAAAAACATTGTTGCACCAGTCACTAATAGTGTTTCCCGATAGCTTATACATAGTTCCAATACGAAATCCCTTTAACGACACCATTTCCCCTCGAACCATCCTACAAGATTCTTTCTCAAACATTGTTTTTACCCCTGCATCATTTATTTTTCTTACAGAAATCAAATTTCTATCCAATCCTGGGATGTGCAGAACAAAGGGAGTGTTCTTATCTTTCTTTCCATGAGATTCAACTTGAATTTTTCCCTTCCTATGATTTTGTATCTTGATTCATCACTTAGAAAAATATCATCTCCATCATACCTTTCATACTCACAAAACCATTCCCTATGAGGAGTCATATGAAAGAACGCACCTTATTTTCCACATCTCCAGTATACTTTTACAAATTTTCCTTATGATCCAACTTTTTCCAATATTCTATTGACATTCTAGTAGATGCAGTTCCTAGATCCACAATGATCCATTGATCTTTCATTATCAAAATATCTTCCATCTTGAGCTTCCACAACTCAAAATGTTTCCCATTAATTTTTTCGATCTCTATTTTTGAATTGTTTTCTATTTCTTTTCACCACAAGAATTGATACCACAGAGCTGCCACTCTAACAAGGTTTATCACATACTTGAAATAAACCCTTAGCCACAAAGGCATCCCCATGAAGGCAATATCTGTTATGATACCAAATGTATATTTTAACATTGTACAATTACTTACTGCAAATGGATTCTTAATAAAAGAAAAAAAGATACAATGACACATACACACATTACAAAAATATTTTACCCTCGAAACCCAAACCAAGGAAAACATCAATTTGTTTAGAGTTGCACCTCTAATTCTTATTCATCATCCAACTTCATTGTTTACAATATAATATATAGGATCCTGAGGCATCCAAAACCCCTAATCCATTGACCCATATTAGATTACAACCCTAATTTATTAACTGGAATTAGAAAACTATGGGTTGAAACACCATGCACCACAAAACCATCAAAAGAGAAAACCATCTATTGAAAATTTCTAAAAACAGACGCAAAAGCCACCCAAAAAATTTTCTAGGGGCTCTACCCCGATGCGACCCCCACGTTCCCAACGCAATGCAACGCATGGGGTTGGTTGTATAAAGAATATAACATATACCCAACAAAAATGACATATATACAAGGCAATGAGTTATATCTAGTGTAATTCTTATCCAAAAACTAAAGTTTTCACTTGATATCCTTGTTTTCAACAATTAAGTCTTGTGCAACAACTCATTTAGATAAAAAAGAAGTGCTTGTTGTGAGTTACAATTAAATTTTGTCCAACACCTCATTTGGATGAATTTTGTTTTGTTGTAATGCAAACCACTAATGGAAAAGAGTCTCATTTAGAAGAAATTTATCTTCATTTGAAAATAYCTTTGGGGATGTTAAAAGCATATGAAAATGAGAAGGGATTGATAAAACATAGGAAGAGAAAAAGAAAGTAGACTACATGATCTATGACTTGACAATCAATAGRRTAGTTTTAGTGTAGAAAAATTGTAAATTATAATATTTTTATAGGTATTCCTCTCTCTTTTTAAATATTGTATAATGATTAATCAATAATATCATAATTGTTTTTTTAACTTAGTTTGGGGCAATTCAAGAATATCATACCTAATTTATAGTATTCCTTAGCATTCTCTATATGCAGGGATGAAATTTTCATGATAGTCAACATCCTTTGTTAAAATTTCTAAAACATGTAGAGTTGTGAAAACCATCAAATTTGATGAGCTGTTTCATTTTGAATTCCAACCCTATTTATATCTATAACAAAATTTCATATATATCTTCTTTATTATAATATATTGTTTTATTAAAAAACTATTACCACCTTAAAAAGGAAATATCATACTCAATCGAACTTCACCATTTTAGAGTTGCTTGAATCATAAATATTTTTCCATTACTTCATAGAATCACAATGAACTATACAGTAATGACTTTTATCATTAATTGATAACATAGATTCACAGTGGACTATATACTATTTTTTTTATTGGAGTCTTTAATAAAAAATATTGGAAGATTTTTTTATTAATTTAAAGAGTGTAGATATTTTATCAATATATTTTCTACAATTGTCTAGAAAAAGTGGAGCCAAAGTAAAAGAAAAAATATTCAAATCAGAGATTCACCACTCTATTGAATCAAATTCCAATCGGTTCGAGGCCAACCAAGGATATATTGATAGAGCTTTATTCCACTGCTATCACCTTATCTATTTCCATGTTTGTCAAGAGAACAGGCAAGGCTACACTGACAGTTGATTGCTTTTGAAGAAGATTGCAAAATGGAAAAGTAATGGCAAATTTAAAAGGGTTGGGAAAAGAAGAATGCTCTAGTTGCCAATTTAAAGAAGTGTTTGTTGCGTTGAGAGTAATGAAACTTAGAATTATGAGAAACAAACACAGGTGAGGCTCTGCTCACAATCTATATTATTCAATGAAGACTGATTACATCATTATATAGGAAATGACTCTACTTAGTCGATTACAACAAACCACAAAAAAATAGAATCTACATTAAGTGAAGTAGAGTTCAACTACGCAACTAACTCTTGCAAATGACTCTTAAAATTGACTCTTTCTCCATTATTTCCAAGTATCCCCCTTAATGGAGAATGGATTGACTTCTACACCTAACATCTCCCTAAACAACTCAAACTTAATCTTTCCAAGAGGCTTAGTGAAAATATTAGCAGCATTTTCACAAGTATTACAATACATAAGAGATATTTTATTTGACTGTGTTTTTTCTCTAATAAAATGAAACTGAGCATCAACATGCTTTGTCCTTGCATGATAAATCAGATTATTCACAAGCTTGATTGAACTTTGATTATCACATTTGATCATTGTAGGTTCCTTTTGTTCTTTTCCAACATCTTGAAGAAGTATTCTCAACCAAACAACTTCACAAGTTGCTTCACACAAGGATTTATATACTTCTTCAGTAGAAGACAAAGATACAGTAGGCTTCTTTTTACTTCTCCATGAAACAACCCCAAACCCAATGCCAAACACATATCCAGTGGTTAATCTTCAATCATCTAGATTGCCAGCCCAGTCAAAATATGAGTAACTTGTCAACTCAACATTAGATGCATTAGTATATTTAATACCATAATCAAGTGTTCCTTTTAGATACTTGAGCACCGCCTTTGTTGCATTTCAATGGATTTCATGAGGTTTCACCATGAACTGACTTAACACACTCACAAAATATGCAATATTAGGTCTAGTTGTGGTGAGATAATTCAAACAACCCACCATATGTCTATACATAGTGCCATTCACCTCCTTCAAACCATCATCACAAGAAAGTTTCACATTCTGCTGCATAGGAACAATGGAAGATTTACACTAATCCATTTTAAATCTCTTAAGTAATTCTCTGACATACTTACTCTGACAAACAAAAGTTTGTCCTGCATTTTTCCAAACTTCAAGACCTAGGTAGTAATGTAACTCACCAAGATCTTTCATTTCAAAAACTTGTGACAACTGCTCCTCAATTTCATCAATTAATTTCTCTGCATTTCCTATAATTATCAAATCATCAACATATAAGGAAATCAATACTATATACCCCTGCGCATCAAATTTGGTATACATATTTGGATCACTTTTTCTCCTCATAAAACCCTGTTGAAGAAAGAGAGAGTCTATCTTCTCATACCATGACCTAGGTGCATGTTTTAGTCCATACAATGCTTTCTTTAACTTACACACTAAGTGTTATTTCCCTTGTTCCACAAACCCTTCAGGTTGAGTAAGGTAAACCTCCTCCTTTAACTCACCATTCAAAAATGCAGATTTAACATCTAATTGGTGTAGCTTCCAATGGTACTTTGTAGCTAAATAAATTAACAATCTGATAGTATTCAATTTAGCTACTAGTGCAAAAGTTTCAGCATAATCAATACCTTCTGTTTGTGAATACCCCTTTACCACTAGTCTAGACTTATATTTGTCTATACTACCATCTGATTTAAATTTGGGTTTGTATATCCATTTGTATCCAATGGGCTTTTTATGTTTAGGCAATTCATTCAATTCCCAAGTATTGTTTTTCATTATAGATTCATATTCTTCCTCCATTGCATTTCGCCATTCATCATGTTCATTGGCTTCATCAAAACTCATGGTTTCTATGACATTTGAAATGCTACTCATTAGGGCATAGTCTCTATACCTCTCAAGGAGTCGAACCTATCGTGAAGATCTTCTCAACTGATTATCTTCCTCCCCACTTTGTGAAGATTTGTCTTCACCTCTATATCATTGAGTCCTTGTTGTTGTTGTTGTTGTCACTGCGGTTGTGGTTGTTGTTGTGTTGATTGTTGCTGTGATGGTTTTTGTTGCTCTTCTTAAACTCCTTCATCAAGAAGTCTATGCCATTCCTCATGATTGTTGTTTTCATGATTTCCTGCTTCCTACTCATGGAAAATTACATCTCTACTCGCAAATACTTTGTGAGTAGAAGGATCAAATAGTTTGTATGATTTGAATTCAGAACAATACCCAATGAAAATACATTTAATGGATTTATCATCCAATTTCTTCCTATTCTCCTTTAGAATATGAGCAAAAGCCTTACACCCAAATACTTTCAAATTATGAACTGCAGGCTTGGAACCATACAAGTCTTCGAAATGAGTAATATTATCAAGACACCTTGTTGGACTTCTATTCTTTAAATAAACTGTAGTATTTATGGATTCAACCCAAAATTCATTCGAGATATTCTTACCTTTCATCATACTGTGTGCACACTCTACCAGAGTTCTGTTTTTCCTTTCATCCACTCCATTCTGTTGTGGAGTGTGGGGTACCGTAAACTGTTGTACTATTCCATGATCTTTGAAATATTTGATGAAGTCCCCTAATTTATACTCTCCCCCTTGATCTTAACGAAGGATTTTGATGGATTTTCCTTTATGTTTTTCCGCCATGGTTCTGAATTCCTTAAAGTACTCGAAAACATCACTTTTTCTTCTAAGGAAATAAACCCATGTGTATTGCGTGCAATCATCAATAAATAATAGAAAGTAAAATGCACCTCCTAAAGACCTAGTTTGCATAGGCCCGCAAACATTAGTATGTGCAAGATATAAAACATATCTCTCTTTCATATCAAGATTAAAGGGGAATTCATCTCTGTGCATCTTTCCTAATGCACATCCATCACAAGAAACATTTTCATTCTTTAACATGGGGAGTGCTTCAACCATATTTTGTTTCTGTAATAACAATAAATCAAGATGATTGATGTGGCCATACCTTTGATGCCAAATAACATATGTTGTCATAGTTGAAAAAGTCAATGTGTGATGTGCTTTGTTGGTAACATCAAGTTTGTATAGGCCTCCTACTCTGACTCTCGTTGCAACAGTTTTGAATTAGTCCCGTAGATCCTTCACTATGCAATAATTCTTGAAGAATTCAACCTTCAAGTTATGATCTGTAATGGTGGACACAAAGATCCATTTTTTCTTTATCCCTAGCACATACACCACATTGCAAATGTGATGAACAGTACCATTCGACAATGTCATAGAAATGTCTCCATATCTCTTGATCTTATGAGCACGGTCATCTCCAAGATGTACGCTGGCTCCATTTTGTGTTTCTTTAAAATTAGTGTACCACATCTTATTACATGTCATATGTACTAATGCTCCAGAATCCACAAACCAGGCATCAGAATCATCTGATTCAATAGATAAATTAGTGTTAGACACAAACATCGTAAGATCCCGTGAATCAAAATTCGGGGGTTCATCAATATCATCACTAGCAATAAACAATCTGAGATCATGATTTGAGGATTTTTCTACATAATGACCTGAATGTGTTCTAGGTTTATTCCTAGCCTCATCACTCTTCTTCTTATGATAGTGTTTAACAATATGTCTAGGTCGACCACAATAAAAAAAAATCTTTGACTCATTCCTGTTAAAGGGCATACCTTGATTCGGCCTTGGGGATTGTCTTGTCTGCGATGAACGACCTCCTCTGCCTCTTTCTCTTGATATTCCTCTAGAGGATATCTTATTTGACCACAGTGCCAAATCTGTATTGTGAGGCTTCAAATTCCCGCACTTCTCTTCCTCTTGCAAAAAAACACCTATCATTTCTTCAAAAGTAGGAGGTTTCTCCCTTGCTGCGAGACTTGTTATGAACATCTGATAATCTTCTAGCATACCATTTAAGGTGATAGTGACCAGATCAGTGTTGGAAACAGTTTCCCCTATATTTCCTAGCTTGTCTTTCACCTCTTTAATACGACCCAAAAATGAACTAACATATTCATTTCCATCCATCTTAATGCCTGTTAAGAACCAAATATCAATATAGCATAGAAAAACCTAAGAAAAAGTATTCAATGCCTTGAAAAAGAGACAATTTCAGATAATAATCCTCTTCGAGGGGGCAACCTCCTTTTACCCCACTTAAATGTTCAAGTATAAGATGATTCAAAATGAAAATGTCTCCTTGGTATATATAGGAGACTAGAAGGTATAATTACAACAAATGGCCTAAAACCGACATAAATAAAATAACATTACTAATATAATATGCCCCAATTAAGGGGTAATAAGCGAATATTAGGTCTTAACATGCCCCTCCCATTGAGACAAGTGGTGTCTGCAATGCTTGAGTAACTCTGGATTCTTCTGTATAAAATAATCATCTTCCCAAGTGGAATCTTCAGCCGGTAGTTTCCTCCATTTAATGAGATACTCTGAAATGGATTTATTCCTCAACTGGTGAATTCCTGTGTCAGTGATGGTTTCAGGTTCCAATATAATTCTTTCTTCCTCGTCAAGTTCTGGCAATATAGTTTGAACTGGGATCTTTTCGCCTATAACCTTCTTTAAGCATGAAACATGGAAAACTGGGTGTACTCATGAAGATGCAGGCAACTTCAATTTGTATGCCGTAGTACCAATCTTTTGCAACACCTTATAAGGGCCTGTTGATGGGCGAAATTGACTGCTCATCAACTGGAGAAGTGAATCCGGTCTGGGCTTGTCTAATTAACCCAAGTTGTTTGGATTAATCCACTCCGATGGGTTTAGCGGCTCCGTTGGCCGATCTAAGTCCTAAAGAAAGCGAAAAATATAACTAAAGAAAATAAAATAACTTAATAAATAACACTCGCTGAAAAATATATATACATCTAATATTTATCTGTAGTCTAACTAATTAATACTTATAAAATAAATTTACTTATCATATGCACAATATATACAAATATTTTTATTTCTAATATATATGTAATATGTACAAACTACGAATTTTAATCTAAATCCGTGAAAATCGAATGTAATTGATTTTTTAAACTACAGGAAAGATGTTATCTAATCTTTTTGATTTGTTTTCTTAGGTGTTTATATTTAATAATTTGAATATCAAACTGTCTAATTTAATAAAAGAAATAACAGATGGTAAAAAGTGTTTTCACTACAGGGAACTTCTATATCTATTGTACTAATGAAATCAGACAAACAAACTGACCTGTTATCGCATCCAATATCTGTTCAATGCGTAGCATCTAGTCACCTTATCTAATGAGGTAAACCTGCACCAGATCCTGAAATTGCTTCTAATAAATGTGAAGCAGTAATGATGAAATTCGAATGATAGAACACATAAGAGATACGATCACAACAATCTCATAATTTTACAAGCAGCCACGATAAGATAAATCTTGTTGTGAGAACTTGCGTATAAACGTTCAATCAAAGATAAAGATAAATCTCTTGATTCAAGTCTGAACGAATGATTATTGCATGTTAAATCTGGAACATGAAACATGGATAATACATAAACTTTTATCATACCATCTTGTAGTAAACCATGAAAGCGAAAGAAAATCATAATCTAATTACAAATTGAAATAAACATGACCTGAATAAAACCACAATACGAAAAAGCTAAATCTATGACGAGTATTATATTCCATTCAAGTCTGTAAATGAAAAATCCATAGTCTTGCCCCAGGCTGAGATGTTTAATGTTTACAAAATAATAGGTTTATATAGGTTTCAGGAAACACAATTGTTCCCTGTTGACAAGATCAAGTTTGTTTCAAAAATATGGGGGATGCAACCACCCTGATTTCACTGAATAAAAATACCAACAGCCTAATCTATTTACTAAAAACACAAAGTTGATATGGCTGGGAGATCTCAACAGTGCCTCATGTCTCCTTGGAAATCATGGGTTCCTAAAAACAAATGAAAATGGGAAGATTTTAGATATGTTTTCAATTGTCAAATCAAGCAATTCAATTTTTTCTAATTGGCTACAGAATCTTACGATTCTGTAGCTAGTTATAATAGCAACTACAATCATATTTTATTCAATAAACAAAACAAACCAATCTTTATAAGAGAGATAATCTATTCAATCAAATCATATATCCTAACTTGAGAGTGACAAAATCATGCTAAAATTTAAAAATATCATACCTCAAATCATGGAATTAAAACATATCAAGCAATCTTGGAGTTTACGATTGTTGTTGCTACCTCTACATTTTTTTTAAATATTACATGTCCTGCAGATGTATAACTTGCTGACAGACTGGTTGAATATCCTTCGGATTGATCAAGGGTTCAGAGTAGGATGCTGAGACACATGGATGGACGGGTGAGAGGGGTGTTGTGGGATGCTAAGGCATGGGCCTGGAGAGGTAACAAACATTTCAACACTTGCAAACAGACCAAAACGCTCACTTCAACCACAAATAAAATAAGAGATTTGACCTCTAAAGGACGAGCTATATCTCTAGAACGATCCAATTTCTGGGGAAACTGCCCATGGTGAAAGTAAAAGGGGCCATTTCAGTTCTGGGTTTTCAAGGGTTTGATCTAATTCAAAACTGTTTGCTCAGAATAGCTCACGCAAAAACGTGTCTCTGGAAAGAAATTATGGAGTTGGCTTAGGAACTCTTTAGTTACTTCCAACTTCACGTCACCTATATTTGCCCTGAAACCATCGAAGGTCAAGGCAAACTCTTGGGAAACTCGAAGATTGAAACCCTTAAATTTTTTGATGAACAAATGCCAATCGTTCCTTTATGAATCGTCCCTGGCGTTGTCATATGATAGCAGGGTTTTGATGACATTCGGCTCGATCCTTACCACTGGAGCCATGTTGAATAGACTGGTAATTAACAGAGAATACACAGGTAGGGTTTGGAGTAAATCCACAGAGCCATAACCCCGAGCCTTACCAATACTTGCTATGATAATTGAAACGACGGGCAGGGTGTTAATCACTAAGTGTGTGAGCAGCTCCGTGAAGCCTGAGACCATGCAGAAGAGTAATGGCACGTTATACTTCATATTCCACCTTGGCATTGAGTACGTACTAGGATCAGAGCACTTTAAAAACCATAATACGTGCATTCAAGTTTGATTGCAAAGATAGGTGAATCGAATAATTCAAAGTTTGATAAATATGATCAAATATCAACCAAAATCGATATAAAGAATCAAATATCCATTGATGGGGGTATTTCGTTGATACAACCATAAATATTTTAGGCATTCTTAGAATCGAAAAAGAGTTACAAATAATGAGAGCACATGCTCATAGCAAGAAATCGTGATTCTATAATAAATCACATGAGCAGTTTTCCTTTAATCAAAAATCAAAACCAAATGTCAATTCTAGCTGCGAGTTTTCATGCTTACAGTCATGAAAACAAAAATCGAAAAGACAATAGGGAGAAGTGACGATTTGCAACTGTCATCTCGGAAACTATTCATGAAGGGTAATGAAATTTCATGACCCTGTGTAGGCAGCTATGTAGATTATTTAATAAAAATGACAATTGAATTATTGTTTCCAACAATGGCGACATGCTAGGAGAAGTAGTTATCTCTATAATATGAATGAGTTCAGGTTAGATAAATCTGAAAGACTTCAAGTTGAAGAACAATTGCAAGGTTATTTGAACATCTTTTAAAAAAAAAAACAAGACGCAGCCTAGTTTCAGATACCTTTCATTTAAAAGAATGAAACCTGGTGACAAACTTGGCAAAAGAAAGACACGATGTTTAAGTTAATGTCTCTGATACTATCGACAGGGCCATTGCTGCCAGCAGGCGTTCATAGCCTCAACAGGGATGTCAATTAACCCACTCTGACATTTGTATTCTATATAAGAAATTTCAAATGAGAACAAAGGATGCTTATGGCCAACACAGAGTTCATACCTGAGAATTTTCTTTTACCTGACATTGCTTTGCTGCTAGCAGGCCTGTTCATTACCCCGACGAAGTTATCCTAGTGTCATGCATGCATTTACCTGTTGCCAGTAGACCTATTCAATGTCCCGGTGGGTTTACAAGCACTTCCCACATCTCTCTGAAAATTTATTCACATTCTGATATAGTTTTAAAGATAGTCAATAGAGCGGGGTGACGCTGAAAATTCTAGTTTCTTATCACAACTTAATATTTCCACAGGCTTCTAAAATTTTTTTTTTTTTAGCAAACCTTCATCAAGATCTGAAAAACAATTCTAGAACCAATCTTCAAGGACGGGGAGACGTCATTGAGTTGCTTTCTTAAAGAGCAGGGACAGCGTAAAGAGACCTTTTAAATATATTCGTGAATACTTTCAAGTGCAGATTGCAACCGAGGAATCGAGTTTTAGAAAAAAGACACCTTCAACCAGCCTATAATTTTAGAGAAGGACAACAATAGATGTTCCAACAGCCTTTGACAACTATTTTTGAGATGAAGCATTATGTTTCTCTTTGTCTGAGCTAGACTGTAAAATAGGGATGTTCGACTCAAAAGGACCAATGAACTAAAATGAAAACAAAACACACCAGCGAAGAAAAATTGGAAAGCAAAGAAATCCAAACAAAAAAAACATGTACATAAGGTGTACCTGAAAACATCATGCAAAAAATCCTTTGGGAGACTGAAAGAAAGTAGAAAAATCTTGTTTGATGTGAAAGCATTCCTACTCATGGTACCTTGGGTCAAGGTTGAATTTATGATTCAGATCTCTTTATTCTCCAATTAAGATTTTCATGACGATACTGCGTTTTTTGAAAATAAATTTTCAACGAAAAAGAAAAGAGAAAAGGATCAAGAGAACTTCTCTGACAACGGTCGTATTATGGTTCTCGTGGTGTGCCCACTTGTGTTCATGACTGCATTATTACTGAAAGAAAACCTATTCCTAAACCTACCCTAACTACTAAACAAATCAGAATACTACGTGAAGTCATGCTTCCAATGTAGCCATCAGAGTAACTCCAATCCTGCAATGGAAACAAAATCAAGCATTACTAATAAGAATGGTAACAGAAACATATCACACTTACCTTCATAATCATCATCTAAAAATGAAGTAAGCATGATCTTACCATTTCCTTGAATATTCTTGTTGTATGAATCCTCCATCCATTGTGAAATCTTGTCGTGATAAGGGTCATAATGACATGGGCGAGTGTAAGTAAGTTTAAAAAAATTGTCAAGATTACGAGGAAATGAAATAACCATCAACCAAGGCTGAAATGCCCCATCCTCCTGACAATTCTCTAAGTGTTCATTAATTTCTTCACATGGAGGATCTAAAAGAAATATGTCACGCCTACTTCCAAGATACTTAGGTAAAATGAAGGCAAGCATAACTTTATGTTTATTATGAAATTTTTTTATATATCAATATTCAAGCCATCCTAAGATCCTGTCACAAAAATGAGGATTTGTGACATTAGCCAGATCATTGGTTTGAAAGCTTCCTTTGATGAGATTGATCATTTCAAAATGTGAAGTATAAACATTAAAATTTGAGCTGATCAAAGAGCGAATATGAAACATAGAATGTTTGATGTCTGTAAGATATAGTGCATTGTATTTTTCAACAATAAACTATATAAAATCATCTCGCAACATGTCCTTTTCCCATGTGAGTGATAAAAGTGAACAAGCGTCAAATCCAACTTTATCAATGTTAGGTTTGGAATTAATTTCACCAAAATTTAGCATATTGAAAGGATATGATTGTGACCGAAAAGAGTAGGATGTTTTAGGTAAGATGTCAAGTCCAACAAAGTCTAGGAATAGATCAGGATATAAAAAATAAAAGGAATCAGAAATAAGCACATGAAAAGAATCTCTTGAACTACGATAATTAAGAATGGTATTCTCAAGACATTTCGCTTCACTTTCTTTAAAACTCTTACTCTGTTTTGGTGACGAATTCCTCAATATAATATGATCATCTGGATTTTCCTTCTGTGTGATAGATAATTCAAAATTTATGTGACAAACATCTAGTCTTTCCTGTGAACAAAGTGCATTTTGAGGATGAAGGTTTAAGGTTTCTTCTTCTAGTTGCATATCTTCTTCTCTAATCAGTTTCATAGGAGTATTAGAACATTCAAGATGATTTTCGTTGCTTAAGTGTTCTTCAATGACTGATTTTAAATATTGATTAGAGAATGAGTTACAAGAATGAGGATATTCACCTTGAGCCAGAAACGAATCTTCTTCCATACTGGTCGTAGACTGAAAATACAATGATTCAAAGGAAAAACCAATTTGGTTGTCAATAAGAACCTAGTCAATAGATTCTACCTCCCTTGCTTGTTCAACATTGTCGGAAGGATTCTTCTCATCTTGCGAAGAAAATTGTTCTTGCAGTTGAGTGATAGGATTTGCAATTGGTTCTTTGTTCGTGATTGAATATGACTGGATGGAAGGGACGCAAGCATCATAGAAGAGATTTAATGCAAATGACATGTCATCGAGATTAAATTTACAGAGGATATGATAAACTCTTGTCAAAAAGTCTTCTGAATATGAATCGTCATTGATTAGCGAAATATGAAATTCTTCACATAATTGATCGAAATCATAAATTTCAAAAGCATCTACAAATTCATCTACAAATTGAAACCAATAAAAAATGTGACATGCTGGAAAGGATTCAAGCCAATGTTTAATCCGACCTCTAAAAGTAAAAGCAAACAGTCTGCATAAAACTCTTAAATCTGAGATGTCATGTTTGATGCATTTGCACCAAAACTTGTTAAGGTGGTCTTTAGCAGATGTATTGCCTCCACCATCAAAGGTGAGTTTGGAAAAGTGAGAGACTGTCTTGTTGGGAACATCGGGTAATGAGAAGTGGAAAGCATGTTCCAACATAGTGATTTGGGGAGCCATGAGGAAATTGAACACATTTAAAACAAAAGCTCCTATAGGGCCAGCTTGTCATTCGGCCCTCCTTCTAGCACCATTTGTTGACGGGAAAAATTGACCGCTCGTCAACTAGAGAAGTGAATCTGGTTCGGGGTTGTCTAATTAACCCAATCCGTTTGGATTAATCCACTCCGATGTGTTTAGCAGCTCCGTTGGGCGATCTAAGTCCTAAAGAAAGTGAAAAATATAACTAAAGAAAATAAAATAACTTAATAAATAACACTCGCTGAAAAACATATATACATCTAATATTTATCTGCAGTCTAACTAATTAATACTTATAAAATAACTTTACTTATCATATGCACAATATATACAAATAATTATATTTCTAATATATATGTAATATGTACAAGCTACGAATTTTAATCTAAATCCGTGAAAATTGAATGTAATTGATTTTTTAAACAACAGGAAAGTTGTTATCTAATCTTTTTGATTTGTTTTCTTAGGTGTTTATATTTAATAATTCAAATATCAAACTGTCTAATTTAATAAAAGAAATAATAGATGCTAAAAAGTGTTTTAACTACAGATAACTTCTATATCTATTGTACTAATGAAATCAGACAAACAAACTGACCTGTTATCGCATCCAATATTTGTTCAATGCGTAGCATCCAGTCACCTTATCTAATGAGGTAAACCTACACCAGATCTTGAAATTGCTTCTAATAAATGTGAAGTAGTAATGATGAAATTCGAATGATAGAACACATAAGAGATACGATCACAACAATCTCATAATTTTACAAGTAGCCATGATAAGATAAATCTTGTTGTGAGAACTTGCGTATAAACGTTCAATCAAAGATAAAGATAAATCTCTTAATTCAAGTCTGAACTAATGATTATTGTATGTTAAATATGGAACATGAAACATGGATAATACATAAACTTTTATCATACCAACTTGTAGTAAACCATGACAATGAAAGCAAATCATAATCTAATTACAAATTGAAATAAACATGACTTGAGTAAAACCACAATATGGAAAAGCTAAAGCTGTGATGAGTATTATATTCCATTCAAGTTTGTAAATGAAAAATCCATAGTCTTGTCGCAGACTGAGATGATTAATGTTTACAAAATAATAGGTTTATATAAGTTTCAGGAAATACAACTGTTTCTTGTTGATAAGATCAAGTTTGTTTCAAAAATATGGGGGATGCAACCACCCTGATTTCACTGAATAAAAATACCAACAGCCTAATCTATTTACTAAAAACACAAAATTGATATGGTTGGGAGATCTCAACAATGCCTCATATCTCCTTGGAAATCATGGGTTCTTGAAAACAAATCAAAATGGGAAGATTTTAGATATGTTTTCAATTGTCAAATCAAGCAATTCGAATTTTTCTAACTGGCTATAGAATCTTATGATTCTGTAGCTAGTTATAATAGCAAATACAATCATATTTTATTCAATAAACAAAACAAACCAATATTTATAAGAAAGATAATCTATTCAATCAAATCGTATATCCTAACTTGAGAGTGACAAAATCATGCTAAAATTTAAAAAGATCATACCTCAAATCATGGAATTAAAACATATCAAACAATATTGGAGTTTACGATTGTTGTTGCTGCCTCTACATTTTTTTTAAATATCACATGTCCTGTAGATGTATAACTTGCTGACAGACTGGTTGAATATCCTTCAGATTGATCAAGGGTTTAGAGTAGGAGGCTGAGACACATGGCTGGATGAGTGAGAGAGGTGTTGTGGGATGCTAAGGCACAGGCCTGGAGAGGTAACAAACGTTTCAACACTTGCAAACAGACCAAAATGCTCACTTCATCCATAAAGAAAATCTAAGATTTAACCTCTAAAGGACGAGCTATATCTCTGGAATGATCCAATTTCTGGGGAAACTGGCCATGATGAAGGTAAAAAGGGTCATTTCGATTCTGGGTTTTCAAGGGTTTGATCTAATTCAAAACCATTTTCTCAGAATAGCTCATGCAAAAACGTGTCTATGGAAGGCAATTACGAGGTTAGCTTAGGAACTCTTCAGTTACTTCCAACTGCACGTCACCTATCTTTTCCCTGCAGCCATCGAAGGTCAAGGCAAACTCTTGGGCAACTCGAAGATTGAAACCCTTAAATTTTTCGATGAACAAATGCCAACCGTTCCTTTTTTAATCGTCCCTGGTGTTATCATATGATAGCAGGCTTTGGATGATATTCGGCTCGATCCTTACCACTGGACCCATGTTGAACAGACTGGTAATTAACATAGAATACACAGGTAGGGTTTGGAAGAAATCCACAGAGCCATAACCCCAAGCCTTACCAATACTTGCTGTGATAATTGAAACGACGGACAGGGTGTTAATCACTAAGTGTGTGTGCGGCTTTGTGAAGCCTGAGACCATGCAGAAGAGTAATGGCACGTTGTACTTCGTATGCCACCTTGGCATTAGGTACGTACTAGGATCATAGCACTTTAAAAACCATAATACGCGCATTCAAGTTTGATTGAAAAGATAGGTGAATCGAATAATTCAAAGTTTGATAAATATGATCAAATATCAACCAAAATCGATATAAAGAATCAAATATCCATTGATGGGGGTATTTCGTTGATACAACCATAAATATTTTAGGCATTCTTAGAATTGAAAAAGAGTTACAAACAATGAGAGCACATGCTCATAGCAAGAAATCACGATTCTATAATAAATCACATGAGCAGTTTTCCTTTAATCAAAAATCAAAACCAAATGTCAATTCCAGCTACGAGTTTTCATGATTATAGTCATGAAAACAAAAATAAAAAAGACAATATGGAGAAGCGATGATTTTCAATTGTCATCTCGGAAACTATTCATGAAGGGTAATGAAATTTCATGACCCTGTGTAGGCAGCTATGTAGATTATTTAATAAAAATGACAATTGTATTATTGCTACCAACAGGGCCATAGTACTTTGGTGATAATTTGTTATCCTTCTTAGCTTGCTTGAGGGACATCTGTTTGTATGGTTGTAGTCTTAAAAACACCCAATCCCCTACTTCAAAACTTCTTTCACTACGATGTTGATCTGCTTGTTGTTTCATGTGATTTTGTACCATGGTCAAGTTGTCCTTTAAGATTTGGAGAACTTGTTGTTGATTCTTGATGTGATCTTCCACTGCTTGAACCTTAGATTTTTATTTTAGAGAAGAAGTGATGGA
>JASDQU010309983.1:29588-39843 GCA_032191745.1 Picea mariana | reverse complement strand
TGTATGCTACTTTCCTAACCAAGGGTATTCATCGAGGGATTGAGTGGTAGTTATATCCCTAAAAACTATAACATTAAAATTTTTGGGGGTGCTATAAGACTAGGAGTCTCTCCACCACATTATGGTTGATTAGTTGGATGTTAGGTTTTTGGATTTTTCTATGAGTTGAGAAAGTCAGTTGTTGAGAGTTCTATGCTCCTATTTCTCACCTTATCAAGCTTGATCTTTTCTCGATGGGGAATACTTGATTTAGGCTATGCATTAGTTGGGTGCAAATTTGGCCTTTGGGTGTGATTTCCCCCTAGTTGATAGTCTACTTGTGGAGTACTTATTGGACCAATGGTTGGTATTTGACAAGGTGAAGGACCTATGTGTGTGTGTGTGTGTGTTTTCAATACTATCATTATTGCTTGATTGTAATTATAATTGTATAATAATAGTAATAATAATAATAATAAAGCGAAATAAAATTTTAAATTTTAATAAATTAAAAAATGAAAAATAAAGCAAATTAAAAAAAATTAAACAAACGAGGGGAGGTTGATCCCCCTGCACCCAACCAACCCCCGTCAGCTGTCCCCCTTCCCCCCTCNACTCTAAGGTATTCATTTTGAATTTTAGACAATTTCTAAAAGATTGGCTTCCAAAAAGCTTCTTTTTATTTGTATTACTATGTTGTATGGTGCGGCCACAACAAATTTTTAATGCAAATCTTAATTGTTCCAGATAACCATTAGCACAATAAGTAAGCTATTAAATCTATACTTATGCTATGTATTGTAGATGATGTAAGTTTTACCTTATTAGCATGAATGCTTGAATAATATAAAGTGTTTGATTATGCCTCCTTAATGTGTGTGGGTTTTCACACTTAGTCATAATGTGGTAAAAAAAATTATGGAAATAAACTGTATGAAAAATTTTGAAACTTCGACATTTCAAGTGGACACTCCACCCATCATTAGAGACAAATAAAACTATAGTAATAATAAAAAAAGTATTGGTAAAAGGATTAAAAGATACCATATTGATTAACCATGGAGAAATAATAATATGAAATTGATTTGTTAGAAGAAAAGTAAAATAAAATTTGGTAAATACCCATTGAAAATTAACGAATAAGGTTATTCAATGACCAAAAAATGTAGTGCACAAGATTAAATTAGAAAAAATAAAAGAAAAAATTAGATATCAACCTAGAAAGGGGGAGATTAATAACGGTAAAAACAAAATTAAAATCAATAATGTTTAAAATTAAAATTAATAAACATTTATAATAATAAAAATTGTAATAATAAGAAACCAAGTTTATTAGTCGTGCTAGATGAAGAGAACAAGGGGGGCTAAAAGTACGTAGGTTTAACGAATGATTAAAGAAATCCTTTAGAGGATCAGGTTATATTTAGAATCAAGATGAAGAGGACCATGGGAGGGGGCATAGAAGAATTAAAGAAATTCGATAAGGCGAGGGGGGCCAGAAGTATGTAGGTTTAAGAGATGATTAAATAAATTAAGAAGTGACGGATTTCTTTAATCATTCGTTAAACCTACATACTTCTAAGCCCCTCCCTCGTCTTCATCTTGACTCTAAATTTAACAAAATAAAAACTTGGTTTCAATTATCATAAAAAAAATATATATATATTATTATAAATGTTTATTAATTTTAATTTTATTATTATTAATTTATTCTTTTTTAGGTAGGGATCCACTTTTTTTTTTAACTTAATATTATTAAGTACAATTTTTGGTTATCGGATATCTTTATTTATTAATTTCCAATAAGTATTTAATTTTATTGTTTTTCAATGATTAACCAATATTGCATTTTTTAATCTTTTTATCAATATTTTTTCCATTATTATTATAGCTTGATTTGTCTATGATGATGGGTGGAGTTTCCATTCCAAATGTTAGATGTTTTAAGAACCTCTACATTGTTACTTTTAGAAAAGTTTTACTACACAATGGTAATTATGTTTAAATTATCAATAAAAACATAGTCTAAACATTCTACTTTCTTAACTTTTTCTCGTCACATTTTTTCGATCATTTTTTTCTCAAAATCCAATTAGAAATTTGGAGGAATTGTTGGAATTGCATATTTCAATTGTTGAGATTGCATAACTAGGGTGCGATAGGAGTTCTTCAGAGTGCTAAATTCATTTATGCATTGAAAAATGTAATTTGAGTAACGAAAAATTGTAATTTCACCAACAATTACATGGACAAATTCTAATAATAGTTATTGAAAAAAATCCAAAAAATAGAATGTTTAAACTTATACATTAACAAAAAAAAATCAAATATTTTATTAACAATTATTTATTAAATACTTCAAAACATATTAACTTTATTATGTGAAATATGAAGATAAATTAAAATATGATATCGAAATTGACATAAAAAGTAATGCTTAATTAATATTAATTTAGATAATTATTGTGAGTTGGATTTAATTTAAATCGTTGAAATGAGTGTTATATGAAAAAAACACTCATCTCAACCATTTAGATTAAATCTAACTCATAATAATACATTTTCATAAATAGCATGTTTAACTCTTAACAAATAAAAAAAAAATTGCATACTTTAGTATTTAAGGTTTTTTTTTTGGAATTTACATATTTTAGTATTTAAGTTCAACACTATACATGATATCTAAAGTTTAAGTTCACACTCTTTTATAATTAAACTTAACACTTAAAGAATAACCACCTAGTAAATAAACTCATGGAGATGTTTATATTATGAGATTTTTGTGATCACTAGAAACACACTCTTGAAATAGATTTGAGTTATTGAGTCTATACTATTCGATATGCTTGAAATAGATTTGAGTTATTGAGTCTATATTATTCGACATGCAACAATGAAGAGAATGTTGTCATATGTCTAATTCTATCTTGGAGAATTGTTGAGATCTCTTGGAGACATAGAAAGGCCATCAAAGGATTGATCCATTGAGGGAGAAGAATCTATAAAAGAGGGAGATTTAATCATAGACTCGTGAGTGCTAAGATGGACCACAATGCACCCCAATAAATTTTGTGGCGAGTTTAGTTGCACTGTAACTTCCAGGTATTTCTAGCCATGAACTGATCCAGGAGGATATCGGTGGCCACCTACCTTGTCCAAATGGATTAAAACAATTTTTTGGAAACTTACTATTTTTAGCAGTTTTTCAATTCCTGAACTTCTGGGACCATTTTGAGGGCCTAAACGACTCTTTTTAGTGATCAGTCACCTTAATGATAGCCAAAGGCTTTGATTGAGCCCACTAAATGAAGCTTCTTGTCAATACCTTTACAATGAGCTATCGTGCGCCCTAAACGGAGATCGTATGCAAAAATTACGACCTCGGGAAGTTGATGTACTAACTTACCCCAACAGGGCCCACATGGCTTTTGGCGCTTCATTTCCTAGGGTTAGGTTTTTGGATGTCTAGAGTTTTGGAATTCATGTTTATTGTAAAAAGGCCTTCAGAGCCTCATTGTACTCATCTTCTTGCGAATGAGCGTAGCCGTCACATCTCTTCTCAAAGATAAGCTGCCACCATTCTAGCAAGCTTGTTTTCAGTCTGCATTTTATAGTTTTCAACATATTACTTATTTAATAGAAACCAAATTCTATTGTATCTCTATTATTTTTCATTGTGTCTCTGTGTTAATATTATAAATTTGTGGTTTCATTTCGTTCCTCTCATAAATCTGGATCAGTGGTATCAGAGCGGTTTGCTCCTTGTCGTTTTTTTTAATGCATGTCCCCGACGTGGTCAGGGTATAGAGAGTTGGGCCTCGAGTTTGTTTCTCTTGAGGAAAAATGCTCTCACACTCCCAAGAAGCCATCCATGGAGGGAGAAAATAAAGATAACGGGACATGAGATCCTTTCAAATTTTTTCTTGAGGAAGCCCTTAGGTGACAGAGGAATGAGATGATGGACAAGTTTGCACAAATCCTTCGATGACTACCAACAAGCGACACATCCACCTCAAGAGAAAGTGCCACCCCCTTCAAGGTACAGATCAACTTTGATATTCCTATATTTGAAGGTCAAATTGATGTTGATGCCGTAGATAAATGGTTAAACCTTCTATAAGGGTGTTTTTCTGTCCACAATTTTTTAGATAGAGAAACGATTACATTTGCGCTCCTCAAGGCCATCCCCCATGTCAAATATTGGTGGGAGACTTTATGTGAGAAAAAATAAATAGAGGGATCCACATTATTTGCAATTTCACCCACTTGGGGTTCCTTCAGGGATGTTATTAAGGAACAATACTACCCTGTTGGAAGTTATGATGACTTGTATACAAGATGTACCACACTGCGACAAGAAAGAGACCAAACAGTGCTAAAGTTCACTAATATATTCCATACTTTGTGCACCAAGTTGGGTATCAAATATTCTGAGTGACATCTAGTGCTCAAGTACCGCGATGGTCTGCATAGATACATCCAAACAAAAATGAAGTTTTTGGACATATCATCCTTGGGTGCGACCTATCGATATGCCGTCAAAATCAAGCAGAATCTAAAACAAAAGCTGCAACAGTTTGGGTCTGGGAACCCCTCAAAAAATAAGCAGGGCAAGGGAAGCCCCAATCCATAGAACAAAGGACAAAAAAAATATGGGAAACCTCAGGAAAACTGGTCCAGTCCACAAGAAAATAAGGAAAATGGGAAGACAAAGAAATATACCGGGAAGTGGTGCGACTTCCATAAGAGCCCCTGGAATAACATTGTTGATTGTTGCTAAAAGTAGTCATTGGTGGCTACGGTAAAAGCCTCTGAATCAAATGTGGGTTTTCAATCTGAGTCAGAACCAGAAAAGAGGGGACAAATCATTGATGCAGAATCCAGTGCCACCATTTCTACCACCAAGATCCAACCCGATGAACCTGATAAGATAGAGGAAGGCGAGTGCCTCTTTCATTCTCAAATCTAGGTAAAAGGCACTCAATTGCACTTCATTGTTGATACTGGTAGCCAGAAGATCCTCATCTTAGCACAAGTCATCAAGAATCTATCCCTACCAATAACACCACACCTGCAACCCTACACCATTGGATGGCTCCATCAAGGAAGTGATCTTCGCACCAGCCAAAAGTGTCGCCTGTCGTATGGAATCAAGCCATTCAAAGATGAGGTATTGTGTAATGTTGCTCCCCTTGAAGTTTGTGATGTTATTTTGGGCCAAAATTATTTATGGAAACATCATGTTGTATATGAGTCTAGGCCTCATAGTGTTATTATTACTTTGAACAGGAAATTGTATAGGATACCTGAGGTAGTCCCACCTAGCGCTATTTCCTTGATATTTTACAAGCAATGAAGGAAGGTCATTTATCAGATTGGGAAGTTTGTCTTCTTCGTGATTCACTCTCAGAGTGAGAGAAAGGTTTCAACCACATCCGTGGCCTCTGCGGTCGACCTCTCCATGTAGCATAAGCAAGTGGATAAGATAGTGGAAGAATACAAAGACATCTTCTCATCACCTATTGGGGTACCTCTCCATTGTTAGGTCAATCATCCCATTGATCTGACCCTCGATGCACCACTACCCAATGGGTCAGTCTATCACCACTCCCTGATAGAAAATGAGGAGATCAAGCGTCAGATCCAAGAACTTCTCCACAATGGGCACATTCGACCCAACTCATCACCCTATGGAAGCCCAATCGTGCTAGTGTAGAAGAAAGACGGGACTTGGCGACTCTGCATTGATTACCGTGCCCTAAATAAAATCACAGTCAAGAATCGATACCCGATTTCCCAAATTGACGATCTCCTTGATCATCTCAAGGGGGACAAATACTTCAGTAAGATTGACCTGAAGTATGGATACCATCAAGTCCCAATAGAACTGATAGATGTATGGAAAACTTTTTTCAAATCAAAAGAAGGCATTTTTGAATGGTTGGTCATGCCCTTTGGTTTGAAAAATTCCCCAGCAAATTTCATGAGGATGATGGATGATATCTTGTGGCCTTTCACTAATTATTTTTTGGTGGTGTATCTGGATGACATCCTCGTCTACAAAAAGACTTGGGAAGAACACTTACAATATATTCAAAAGGTTCTGCACACCCTACGACAGCATAAGCTATATGCCAACTTGGATAAATTCTCCTTCAACATGGACATCATCCATTACCTCGGCTACATTGTTGATGTGCATGGTGTGCATGTTGATCCAACCAAGATCCAAGTCATCTGTGACTGGCCAACCCCAACCACACTCACTGAGATTCAAAGCTTCTCAGGCCTTGCCAATTTCTATTGAAGGTTCATGTTGGGATTATACCATATTGCATGGGCCCTCAACTAAATTACCAGAGGTGGCGGTAAGGAAAAATTTCTATGGGGCCTATCCCAACAGAAAGCGTTCGATGATTTAAATAAATGCTTGTGCTCTGCCCCAGTTCTTTCATTACCTAACCTGCAACAACCATTTGAGATCGAGACAAATGCTTCAGACTATGTTGTGGGTGCATTCATCACTCAACCCGGCCACATCATGGCCCATCATAGTGACACATTATCATATGTCATTCGTAACTACACTACTTGCAAAAAATAAATGTACTCCATTGTGCAAGATTGTCGCTAGTAGAGGCATTACATTCTCAGTAAGGAAAAAAACATCCACATTGATCATAAGCCACTGCAATTCATGCAAACACAAGGGAAATTGTAGAATGATCGCCATCAGAATTGGTCCACATATTTGTAGCAGTTCCACCTCAACATCAATATAAAATAGGAAGTACCGACCGAGTTGCTAATTGCCTCAGTCGATCTCTAGTTGCGGCACTCACAACAATGATATATTCTTATGGCCATGATACCTCCAGATGGCCCCACCTCTATGAGACAGATCCTGACTTCGTCAATACCTAACAGATGTTGGACGGAAACATAGTTGTCACCAATTTCCATCTTTAGGACGAGCTTCTATGCCATCTGGGCCATCTATTTGTTCCATTGAGAGAGCGAGTGAATTTGATTTGGTAAGCCCACTACAGTCAAGTGCCAGGACACTTTAGAGTGGAAAATACAGTGGAAGTGTTGCAACGACATTTCAACTGGCCAAAACTTCGACAGGATGTCAACAAGTATATTTGGTCCTGCACTACATGTGATATTGCCATACCGACCATTAAGAAACAAGACGTGTACACTCCTCTACCTACTTCTGACAGGACCCGGGAATTCATCTCAATGGACTACATGTCGGGCCTTCCATCCACCAAGAGGATAAATGACTGTGTTTTTGTGGTTGTTGATCGCTTTTCCAAGATGGGGATTTTGTCCAACAACAAGAAGAGCATCAAAACTGAGGCCACTACCAATATCTTCTTTGAATGAGTGTGGGTACACTTTGGGATCCCACAAACTATTATCTCAGATAGGGATAACCAGTTCCTCAACACATTCTGTTCAAGCCTTTGGTCACTGCTGGACACCAATCTCAATAAGTCCACTGCCTTCCACCCCCAGACGAATGACCAAACTGAGGTCATCAACCAAATGATCGTGCACATATTGTGCATGTACAATTCCAAGCATTGGTGAACCTAAGATGCAATTCTTAACTATGTTCATCATAGCTACAATAGATCCATACATAGCTCAACCGAACAAAACCCCTTTCAAGTGGGATTGAGATTTCAACCATTGGCTCCCATGGATGTTTCACTACCCCTTGTGGCCATCCAGGAAGACTCATTACATGCTCCAATTAGAGTTGAAAAAGCCACCCAGTTCATTCAGCGGATCCAACACATCTGCCAATAATTTCAAGATATTTTGCAGAAGTCCAAGCCAAGTACAAGCAACGCCATGATCAACATCGAGTGCCACACCAGTTTTAGGTGGGAGACAAAGTTTGGTTGCACTTGCAAAAAGAATGCCTTACAGTGCCTCATAAGAAGCTTCTTCCACTCCGTTATGGACCCTACACCATCACCAAGGGAGTGGGTGACAATTATTTTGAGCTCAACCTTCCCCTATTCCTTGGCTTGCACCCAGTATTCAATGTGGACCTCCTTTGGCCTTATTTTCCACAATTATTGGACACCTCGGAGATAACAGAACAATTAACACCAACGAATCTCAACCCTGACTTCATGGAACATGCATCAAATGATCAAAATGTGGACACACAGGTCAAGGGAACCCGCCAACAGAGGATCCAACTTTATCGGGTTTCCAAAGTAGGACAACTCCTGCACCAAGGCAAGTGGCTCACCCGAGGCCAAATTCAACAAAAAATTCCTCATTTGATGGGGAAAATCAAAAAAATGGAGACCATTTATTCCTAAGGTGGGAGGATTGATTCAGGAGGATCTCGGTGGCCACCCACCTTGTCCAACTAGATCAAAACAATTCTTGGCAACTTACTATTTTTAACAGTTTTTCGGTTCCTAAAGTTCTGGGGCCGTTTTGAGGGCCTAAAAGATGCTTTTTCGTGATTAGGCATCTCAATGACAGCCAAAGGCTCTAATTGAGCCCCCTAAATGAAGATCCTCGTCAATACCTTTCCAACGAGCTATCTAATCCAGGTGGATATTGGTGGCCACCCACCTATTCCAACTAGCTCCTCGTGTCCATTTGTGTTCAACACGTTCTTCGGTACTACTTTGTAATTGTGGGTTCTACACTTCTAGGGTTGTCTGAAGCCCCACACATCCTCTAGGTGGAAACGGGTGGCCTCTCGCCTAATACAATTGGCTTATTTTGTATGTTTTCATTTCAACACATCTTGTTTCACTTTCGCGGTTGTTTTGGGTCCCTAACGTTGTTTTTTTGGCTCGCCATAGTCAAACTGTAGACAGAGTCAGAGTTTGACAGTAGAATGTGTAGTTCTTTGAAATAAATTTCCAATGGGATATCACGCACCTAAAACAAAGGTCGTATGTAAAATTTACGACCCTTGGAAGTTGAGGTACCAAATTACACCAACTTACCCTTAGGGTCCACATGACTTTTGGCGTTTCACCTTCTAGGGTTAGGTTTTTGGATGTCTAGGGTTTTGACATTCATGAGTAATATAGTTCTGCAGTTTTGTAGTTTCAACCTATTTCATTATTTAATAGAAGATATTGTTCACTGGATATTTGTGTTATTCTTCATATCTATGTGTTTATTCTATTAAGCTTGTTAATCAGTTCGTTCAACTCCTAAATCTGGATCAGTAGTATTAGAGTGGTCTACTCTTCATTTATTTTTCTTTGTGCATGTCCCCGACAAGATCTGGGTACAAGAAGTTGGGACTCAAACCAATCGAGCCATTACAAGATCAATCGCGCCGAGCCTGACAACAACCCATGGGGGGAAAAAATAAAGATGATGGAGCAAGATATCCAATATAATGTTTCTCGAGGAATCCCTTGCACGACAAAGGAACGAAATGATGGGAAACTTCGCACAGATCCTTTGATGGCTGCCCACAAAAGAAGCATCTTCATCAAGCGACCATGCAACCCCCTTCAAGGTACAGGTAAATTTTGATATTCCATTATTTGAAGGACTGACAGATAGGGAAAACATCACTTTTGCACTCCTTAAGGCCGTTCCCCATGTTAAAGACTAGTGGGATACTTACTATGAGCAAAGGGTTGTGGAGGAATCTACAATGTTTTTGGTGGCCCCTACATGGGATTCCTTCCGGGACACCATTAAAGAATAATAATACCATGTTGGAAGCTACGAGGACCTATACACCAGATGGACCACCTTACATCAAGAAAGGGACCAGACAGTACCAGATTTCACCAATATTTTCCATACCCTATGCACCAAATTGGGTATCAAATACTATGAGCATCATATGGCACTCAAATACCGTGGTTGTTTGCATAGATACATTTAAAAAAAAATGGATTTCCTGGACATCGCCTCATTGGGCACAAATTATAGATACATTGTCAAGATCGAGCAGAAATTTAAGCAGAAAATGCAAGAGTTTGGATCTGCAAACCCCTCATAGCCGAAGCAGGAAAAAGGAAGTCCCAACCCACACAACAAGGGACCAAGTCAAGATGGTCGCCCTTAGGACAACCAATCCAAGTCACAACACAATAAAGGCAATGAGAAGATGAAGAAGAACACGATAAAATGGTGTGAGTACCATAAAAGTCCTTAGAACAAAACCGAAGAATGTCTCTCCAGGTAGTACCTCGTGGCTGAGTTGAAGGCTTCTGAGTTAGAGGTCGATTCTGATTCTGAGCCAAATCCTGATGGAGGGAAG
>JASDQU010309982.1:42254-73006 GCA_032191745.1 Picea mariana | reverse complement strand
TCTTATGGTGTTCTTGGAACTATCTTCTCTCTACGAATCCCATGGTATGAACAATAATCATCAAACTCCTTGCTACAATATTCACCTCCATTGTCTTATCTGAAACACTTCAACATTTTTTCCTGTCTCATTCTCAACCAAAGATTTCCATTTCTTAAAAGTATCAAAAACATAATATTTTTGTTGAATGCAATAAAACCATGTTTGTCTAGTTGCATCATAAATAAAAGTAACATAATAATGAGATCCACCAAGAGATGATACTTGAGTTGATCCTCATACATCTGTATGCACAAGCTCTAACCTTTCACTCTTCTTTTCTTTTCCGACTCTGATAAATATGACTCTCTTATGTTTTCCATAAACACAATGCTCACAGAAATCCAAATCAATTTGTTTAATATTTGGCAACAAATTTCTTTTGTGAACTATCTGGATCCCATTCTCACTCATGTGTCCAAGCCTATGATGCAATAATATTGTATCCACTCCTGTAGAATCTAAAGAGATAGAAGAGTCAATATTACTAGTACATAAATGCAATGTACCTACCTTCTCTCCTTTTTCTATCACCAATGATCCTTTGGTGACCTTCCACACCTTATCTGTAAATATGGATATACAACCTTCACTTTCCAGCTTCCCTGTTGAAATCAGATTTTTATTTAGATCTGGAACATGTCTTACCTCTTTCAACAACCATTGGTTTCCATTGCTTTTCTTTATTTTAACCTTTCCCATTCCAACAATTTTGCATGGTGCATCATCACCCAAATGAACTTGTCGAAAACCACCTTGAACATAATCTAGAAAAAGTTTCCTATGGGGTATGACATGAAATGAAGCCCCTGAATCTACTGCCCAATACTCAAAAATATTATCTACAGAAAGAATCAAAGAATCTTGTAACACATCACCTGTTACATTTTCTTCCTGATTTTTCTCTTACTATCCATCTCTTTGTTTCTTTGGAGGTCTGCAGTCTTTCTTCAGATGTCCTTTCTTCCCACAATTCCATCACTCTATATATCCAAATATGTATTTGGATCTACCGTTCCTAGAATTCCCATCGTTCCCTAAGCCCTTTCCTCTATCCTTTTGTCCTTCCCATGTTCTCCATATTTAACGCATTACCTGATGTCTCACCTATGATTTTCCATCACATTTCGTCACTAAGGATAACACCAACAACATCATCAAATTTTAAAGTATTTGAACCAGAGACAGAGTTACTTACAACCATGACCAAACCATTCCATCTTTCTGGCAATGAGAACAATATTAGAAGATCCCTAACCTCATCATAAAAGTCCACTTTTACATAACTTAGTTGATTATTAACTGTATTAAACTCATTTAAATGCTCTGCAACAAACCCAACTTATGAAATATTCAAATTAAATAATATATTCATTAGAAATACCTTATTTTACGCCGAGGGTTTTTCATACAGTTTAGCCAATGCATCTATCATGTCCTTCATTTTCTTTTCTTTCAAAATATTGAAAGCCACTGACACTGCCAGGCTCAGTCGTATCAGTCCTGGTGACTTTCTGTCAAGAACCTCACATTATTCATCCTTCATGGTCGTCAAATTCCTTGCTATTCCACCCAATGGTAGGAATAAATCCTTCTAATATAAATAATATTCCATCTACATCTTCCATAACTAGTAGTTTTGACCGTTAAATTTCTCGACCCTAAACTTTCCATATACAACCATTGCTCCAACTCAAACTGAGAACCCTCTTTTCCTACGAGTTACCTTTTTCTCTGATACTGGTTGTTACAAAAACAGGATCGCGAAGTAATAAAATAAAACAAATGCAGAAATAAAACAAAAAGGATACACAGTACAATAGAGACACAGATATACGTGGTTGACCCAGTGTGGGATACGTCCACCATACAAATTTTCAGGTTCTTCATTTATTATTATCCAACAAATGAAGGGATACAACCTACAACACACCCATTGTAAATTCCTCTTCTTTCTCTCACAGTCTCCTCACTCAGAATACAATATTCACAATGATCCATAGCCGCAATAAATTTCCCTCATAAAATAGGGTTTCCTTCTAGGGGAAAAAAGCCTAACATAACTTCTATTGTTAGATCTACGACCTTATAATCAATGGTCCATATTTACTATGAAACTAAAATATACATTTACAAGGCAATTTTTCCATCGGGGGCTTTGCCCCCGAACCCACGCTAGGGGTCTACTTTCCCCTGGACCCTGTAAGGGGGGTAAACCCACCCTGCACTTCCACGCATGCAGGAGTGTACATTATTTCGGGGTGTAAATTCTTCATGGAGTATAAAAACAACTGAAAACAAAGACCTTTGAATCAAGAAAATAATCAGGCTCCACAACCAACAATTCTAGATATCTTTCCACGTGCCTAACTATGTATGCCTTCATTCCCTTCCAGAAGAATAAGGGTTTAAGGTTCACGTCATCTTAGTGACTCCTAGATGAGCCATCTACACTTCTCTATGAGATTCATTTAAAATCCAACTTCTCAATTCACGTTAGGAGGTACGTAATTCTGGTTATTATACATCATCAATCCATCGTTTTCCAAGGTATGTCCTTCAAACCTTGGTATCAACATGGTGTCTTGTCCGATATTTTTCTTAACCTCTTTATACCAGTCATTGTCGAACTATATAGTTAGAATCTTTTCTTAAAGATTCATATTTAGAGGTATCATCGAAAATATGTGTGGTCTCCGAATCAATGCATACTCCATTTTTTTCACTATTCCTTTTATGTAAGTAATCTCAAAATCGTATTCGCTAAGAAATTCTAAGCAACGCCTTTGTTGCACATTCAAGTCAGTTTTCGTAAAAATGTGTTTCAAACCATAGTGGTGTATTTTTAGTTCGAATATTTTTCCAATCAAAGAGTGTCTCCACACTCTCAAGGCATACATAATGGCCAATAACTCCAAATAATGCATCATGTAGTTCTCCTCATGCTTTATTAATTTCCTTGATATGTAAACGATCACTCGACCATCTTGCATCAACACTCTGCCTAAACCTTCCTTGGATGCATCTATGCATATCAATAATTCCTTGCTATCATCAACATCCCATTGAGCCTTTGAAATGATTCCACACACTTCTCATTCCATACAATCTTCTTTTTTTTCTTCTACAATTCCATGATCAGATTTGCTATCTTCGAAAAATATTCGACGAACCATCGGTAATATCTTGAGAAACCCATAAAGCTATGTACTTGTTGTACGTTCATCGAGGCAGACCATTCCATAGTAGCCTCTACCTTCCCTGGATCCATAGTGATTCCTTCGCCAGAGATAACATGCCCTAAGTAATGAATCCTCGATTGATAAAAAGAGCATTTCGACAGTTTCTCTCATAACTTGTTTACTCGTAAACACTGTAGCACCAAGTGAAAATGTTTGTCATGTTCTTATGTCGTCTGAGAATATATCAATATTTCATCAATGAATACTTGAACAAACTTGTCCAAGTATTCATGGAACACCCCATTCATCAAGCTCATGAATACCCCCGAGGTGTTTGTTAGCCCAAATGGTAAAACGATAAACTCGTAATGCCCAAACCTCAGCTTGAATGAGGTATTAGGAATGTCTTCCTCTTTAATTCACAATTGGTGATATCCCGATCTCAAGTTGATCTTTTAAAACACCTTCGCACCTTTCATTTGATAAAAAAAATCATTTATTCTTGGGAATGGATACTGGTTCTTGATTTTTTCCTTGTTCAATTGACGGTAGTCAATACAAAGTGTCCACAACCCGTCCATCTTTTTTATGAAGATAACAAGCACACCCCAGCATGAGACGCTACGACATATAATTCTTTTTATCACATATAGTTGTCAAGGCTAACATGGTATCCAGGTCCGCAGCCTTCACAGGAAGCGTTCAAGCGCATCCTGCAGAACAACTCATTTCGGGCTTGAAATACAAACAAGCGGGCTCAGTTGTGTGACGACAGAAATCCATAATGAGAATCAATCGATGGCATGCTTTCTTTCAGAAGGCCAAAGGTCATGCAAAGTCTAGCATTGGAGAAAAAATTAAATATGGGCCATAGATATCATGAGGAGAAATCAACAGTGGAAATTTAGCGCGAGAGTTGGGAGTTTGGAATGTTGTTAAAGTTGTTCATCAAAAGGTCCAAACTCCTAAAAACCGAAATCAGTAGGAGCCATCCATCTAGTAGGACAGGTGGAAACAGATCAACATTTCACTGACTCATGGAGGGGAAAAAGTCAAAGGGAAGAGTCATGAGGACTCACGAAGTGTGAACTCGCGAGTTGATCTGATTCGTTAATCTAGGAAAGTTGTGGACTTTCAATCTGGTGAAGTCGGAGAATCAACAGTCACAATAAGGGAGGTAAGATAACTTCTGAGTTAGGGAAGGGCACATCCCAAGGTCACATTAAGGAAGGGGTAGGGTGTAGATTCAGTGAAGCACGAGATGAGAAATAGATTTGGGTCGTCCAATCCAAGGGGACATGTGGCACCAAATTTGAGAAATCATGATTTTGTGAATCATAGGTCTTTGTATGGAGCAAAATACAAATTTACAAAACACAAAATCATGAAGCACCCAGGAGCTAAGCGCAGGATCATAGCCTATGGTCATATGAGCAGGGGGTCTAGGAGGAAGGTTAGTTTCCATCGCATAGTTGGCGACTCGGGTTTTTGAGGGGGTAATCATGGCCGTCGAATTCAAAGCAAGCCCAACCATTGATCTGAGTAGGGCGATTTTTTCAAATCAAGAGTTGAGGTTTCTTTTGTCAAGTGATATGAGGACTCCCAAAATGCGAAATCCTGAAGTGACATTTGATGTTTAGCGTAGGGTCATGGCCCAAGGTCACATTCCAATAAGGGTTCCAAATTCACAAGGTCTGTGCCTAAGGACGAAAGCACACACTTTTTTTACAGAGTGAAATTGTCACGGTTTCAAGATCGTCGGGTGAGCTTAAAAAGTCCACTAGAAGCACACAACAGTCCCTAGGAATTTAACCTTGTTGCGATCCTGAGAAAGAGAAGTAATTGAAAGCAATTAATGGAAGACTGGTCAGGTGGTTGAAACCTCGACTCACTCAGTAATTAGAAGTATGGAGGATCCGACTGTGGGGACTGAGCCGTCAGCCCATGGTACCCCTGTGGAAATATTTTTCTATAAAGCCCATACTGATCTGAGCTCATGTCTGACAGAATAATGCATGCACAGTCTGACATAATACTGCTCAAACACAAAGTTTTGAATGTAGTGTTCATATCACTCTCTTGATAGTCGAGGACTGTTCTGAGTATAAATAAGTAGTTTTGATATTTTGATAGTCATCGTCACATGGTTGAGTAGATCTCCCATATTGTAATTCTTGTGATGTCAGGGTTGTTCTCTGGTTATGTAATCGATTTGAGACTTTCAGATTAATAGAAGTCAACCTCTTTTCATTTCTTTTTAAAACCTGTGTTATAACACTTGGGCATGGAGGATCCAGTCGAGGGTTTTTATGCTATTGTAATGTAGGTTTGATTGCGACGATATCATTACCAGTTTTAATAGTCTTCCTTGTGATCTTTTTCCCTCTTACAATGAATGGCTCGGGAATGGAGGATCCAGTTGAGTTGCTGCAACTGCATGGTGATGCAGGTTTGATCAATGTGTTGTTGTGACTTTGTTGTTTGGACATATTTCGGTGTTTGAAACATGACCTTAAGAGTGATCTTGAGTCTGAGTTTTTCTTCTCCAAGCTGCTTGAAGGCCTGATTCCCATAACAACCTTGTCCAACTTTCTTACTAAGTCTTCCCTCTACTCACACTTAAACTCAATTCACTGACTGAAGTTAGTTGTGGCCATCACTTCCTTGTACATTTATTGTATAGCTCTGTGTTGAACATCATTCAGATTCTGAGTTTTTTACATTGACCTCCATCCATATAAAACCAACATCCACCTAAAATGATGGGTACTAGGCTTACCTTCGATGCAATCCAAAGGTGACTTCTAGTGCTAAAATTTGACATCATTGCCAGGGAAGAAAGTGAAGATATCTTCCCTGGGAGAATGACAAAAAGCTTCTAATTCTGAAGGTGCATCAGACATCAGAACCATTGAATATTGCGCTTGCACCTAGTGGCTCCACTGAGGTGAATAAACTATATAAACCCCACTGTTTTAGTGTGGCTTCTTTCGGATAGACCTGGTAGCCCTTGGGAGAACACAATGATCAGATATGGTCTTTGATGGTGAACAAAGGCTAGATGCACTCCTACTTCATATCATTCACCTGGAGACTCCATGGTTAAAGTATCAACTGGCGACTCCACTGATTTGAAATGAAAAAAATACTGGCTCGTAGGTTTTCTCCTTTTAATTTTTCTGTTGTTCCTGGTTTTCCTAATGTTGTCCCTACTGTGGATGAATGGGGTGATTATTTTCCCATATTTAGAGAACGTAAAGAGGAAAACCCTGCTTGACATCTCCATGAGTTTCTTGAACTCATGAATGAGTGGGAGATACATCATGAGGATGTTTTAATGAATATGTTCATGTTCTCATTGGATGGGGATGCCTGTGAGTGGTATTTATCCTTTCCCTTGCTAGAATCTCTTCCCTGGAATAGTTTCATGCAGCCTTTAAAATGCATTGTCAAAGGTATTATTCCTCTAATTTAATCTGTCATAATTGTTGTGAGGAATTTGAAGGCCATGATCAAGATATGGCTATGTCTAATGATGAATGTGAGGATGAGGACCATGATGAATATGAAGATGCTTTGGGAGAAGTAATGGAACTGGTAAAATATCTCTCTACCAAACTAGAAAGGTCAGAATCTGAAGAAAGCGTAGAGGAGTTTCCATTCCTTAAGGAAGATCTTCTTGGTATATCTATTGAGGATGATAATGAAGATTTCATAAATGTAGAGGCCCTACATTTTTCTCCTAATGTGCATGTTGTCCATATCTTTGATGATTATTTGGATGAAGAGTAGCAGAGCCCCACATCGTAGTTTGCTGACTAGAGGAGCAATCGACCTGTATATGATAGCTACGAATTAGATTCCAAGATGGATATGTAGGATATACAAGGGAATACAATAGAGCCTTATCCTCTATTCGTTAAGGAAAATAATTGTGAGGAAATCAACCATCCTGAGCAGCATGATGAAGAGCATAACTTTCCCATGGGTCCTGTTTATGATGATTATGAATCTGACCCTTGGGAGAGACAAGAAGAAGAACTAGAGGAGTAGTAGAAGAGGGATTTTATCTCCTATCCAGATCCTGTTAGTGAGCAACCATCACCCAGGAGTAGTTATCCTGCATCATCCTCTCACCCACCTGTGCTTTCTAGAGACATCCAACAATGTGTGAGCAACTGTGTAGCAGAGAAGGCTGCATGTTATAAATTTTCTAGAGTTTGTCGCTTGTCGTATGAGCCTGTGAAGGAATACATTGAGTTGTATCTCCTTCATGTTTTGAAGCCACCCAGCTTTATCCTGGCCTCTTCATTAGGAGGAAAGATGAAGAATGTAATCGTTCTGTTGTCACGGTTGCATTCTCTGTTATCAATCACTGACAGAATAAACGAGATTCTAGTTAGGAAGTTACTTGAATGGCTATGGTGGAAGTTTGCTTCCACCTAGCACTGCGTAAGAATCAGTTAGTTTAAGAGTATTCATAAATAATCTCTTTGGAGCATGTGTGTTTATTTTCGTTTTTGCTTATTGACCTGTATTTTTTAGCAGGATGTTTTGAGCTCGACTCCATAGTCCAATGCTTAAGGCGACTGGAACTACTTGTTATTGGCAGCTCACAGGGAGCATTCCATCCCCTATGGAGAAAAATGTTATCACATATGGTTTTCAAGGGAAGCAAGGTATCCAGGTCTGCAGCCTACGTAGGAAGCGTCCGAGTGCAGCATGCAAAACAACTCATTTTGGGCTTAAAATACAAACAAGTGGGCTTAGTTGTGAGACGATAGAAATCCATAAGGCAAATCAATCAATGACATGATTTCTTTCAGAAGGTCAAAGGTTGTTTGAAGTCTAGCGCCGAAGAAAAAATTAAATCTAGGTCGTAGATCTCATGAGGAGAAATCAATGGTGGAAATTTAGTGCAGGAGTCGAGAGTTCAGAATGTTGTTAAAGTTTTTAATCAAAAGGTCTGAACTCCCGAAACCCAAAATCAACTGGAGTTGTCCATCCAGAAGGACAGGTGGCAACAGATCAACATTTTACCGACTCACAGAGGGGAAAATTCAAAGGGTAGAGTAGTGAGGACTCGTGAAGTTTGAACTCATGAGTTGATTTGAGCCGTTAATCTAGGAAAGTTGTGGACTGTCGATTTGGTGAAGTCAGAGAATTGGGAGTCAGAAGAAGGGAGGTAAGATAACTTCCGAGTTCACGGAACGCGAAGTCCTGAAACACTCGGAAGTTGGGCCCATGGTCCCATCCCAAGGTCACACTGAAGAAGGGGCAGGGAACAGATTCAATGAGGTGTGAAATGTGAAATAGATCCGGGTCATCCAATCCAGAGGGACGCATGGCACTAGATCCAAGAAATCGCGATTTCATGAATCAAAGGTCTTTGCGTGGAGCACAGCGCAAGTTCACGAAATGCGAAATCATGAAGCTCCCAGGAGCTAAGGATAGGGTCACAACCTATGGTCATATGAGCATTGGGTCTAGGAGGAAGGTTCGCTCCCATTGCATAGTTGGAGACTCAAGTTTTCGAGGAGGTAATCACAGACGTCGAATTCAAAGAAATCAAGACCGTTGATCTGAGTAGGGCGATTTCATCAAATCGAGAGTTGAGGTTTCTGTTGTTAAGTGATATGAGGACTCCCGAAATGTGAAATCTGGAAGAGGCCTTCAAATTATAGTGTTGGTTCATGGCCCGAGGTCACATACCGATAAGGGTTCCAAATTCACAAGGTTTGTGCCAAAGGATGAAAGCGCTCGCTTTCATTACAGAGTGAAACCATCACGGTTTCAAGATTGTCGGGTGAGCTTAACAAGTCCACCAACAACGTAGAACAACCCCAGGGCATTTAGCCTTGTTGCAATCCTGAGAAAGAGAAGTAATTGAAAGCAATTAATGGAAGGCATGGCAGGTGGTTGAAACCTTGAATCACTCAGTAATTAGAAGTATGGAGGACCCATCCCTGGGGAATGAGCCATCAACCCATGGTACCCTTGCAGGTAGATTTTCCTGCACAGCCCATACTGATCTGAGCTCGCATTTGACAGAGGAATGCATGCATAGTGTGACCGAATATTTCTTAGACGCAAAGTTTTGAATGTAGTGATCAGATCACTCTCCTGATAGTTGAGGATTGTTCTGAGTATAAATAAGTAGTTTTGATATTTTGATAGTCATCGTCAAATGGTTGAGAAGAGCTCCCATCTTGTAATTCTTGTGATGCCAGAGTTTTTCTTTGGTTATGTAATCGATTTGAGACTTTCAAATTAATAGAAGTCAACCTATTTTCATTTCTTTGTAAAAAATGAGCTAAAACACTCAGGCATGGAGGATCCAGTCGAGGGTTGTTATGCTGTTGTAATGTAGGTTTGATTGCGGTGGTATCATGACTAGTTTTAGTCAGCTTCCTTGTGATATTTTTCCCTCTTACACTGAATGGCTCAGGCATGGAGGATCCATTCGAGTTGCTGCAACTACATGGTGATGTAGGTTTGATCATTGTGTTGTTGTGACAGTGTTGTCTGGACATATTTCAGTGTCTAAAAATTGATCTTAAGAGTGATCTTGAGTCTGAGTTTTTATTCTCCAAGTTTCTTAAAGGCTTGATGCCCATAACAACCTTGTCCACCTTTTTTACTAAGTCTTCCCTCTTCTCACACTTAAACTCAATTCACTGACTGAAGTTAGTTGTGGCCCTCACTTCCCTGTACATTTCCTATCCAGTTATGTGTTGAACATCATTCAGATTCTGAGTTTTGTCCATTGACCTCCATTCATATAAAACCAACATCCACCTAAAGTGATGGGTACTAGGCTTACCTTCGATGCAATCTGGAGGTGACTTCTAATGCTATCAAGTCCTAGGTCCAAAAACTTCTTCATTTGCATTTTCAACTCTTGTAACTCAGATGTTGACGTCCGATAAGGCATTATTTCTATCGGTTCAGTTCCAGGTTTAAAATCGATGGTAAAATCTAACTCTCTTTTGGGTGACAAGCCTGGTAAATATTATGGGAACACGTAAACAAACTCTCGTACTAGCGAAAGGTTTTCTAATGCTTCTACCTCACCTTTTTTGTTTAGAGATAATATTGCATAAATCTTGCATTCTTTGTGCATGCTCTTTTGTAGCTGTAGGGGAGAAGTGAACCTTAAGGAAACTACCTGGTTTCTTCCTACAATCACTCGTATCTGTCCCTCATCATCGTTCAAAATTAACTGTTTCATCTTACAATTAAGTATCCCATCATGTGATTCCAACTAGTCCATACTGATCACGACGTCATAAGATCCTAGGACCGTGATGTATAGGTTGTCCTTCGTTAAAAAATCTCCCAAGTTAATGCGACAGTCTTGAAACCCTTCCTCCAACCTTTTGTTTGGCACCCGAAGCCATTTCTAGGTACCTAAAATCGTCCTGATTGACTACCCTTACCTTAATTCTTTCCAGCACTGCACTAGAAATAAAGCTCTTTGTAGCATCGGGATCTATCAAAATACTAAAATTTTGGTCGACGATGTTACATGACGTCTCGAGCAGAGTGAACTACTCGACTTGGCAGTTATTCATTGTTGCATGAATCTAGTGGGCCTTACCCAATTTCCAACTGTAGTGTGTCAGACTGACTTGAATGCTCTGGTCCTCTCAATTAGACAATATCACTGGTAATGTTGATCTCCCTATGTCCAACATTCATTCTTCGGTCCAGTAATCCTGGTTCCCAAAGTAGAAGTTGTTGTCCTACGAGCCTGAGCTCTTGGTCTGTTCTATTGAACATGTCTAAGTTGTTGTTGCTGTCAGTGATGCTGATGCGATGCAAATGTCATTTATCCAGTCGGTCTTCTAGGATTACTACCCTTATCCTCACTGGTAAACTCTTCCTTAGGTATGAGGGTCTTCTAGACTACATCGTGCAACATATGAGAAATAAGGATCCTCACCTTTTCACGAATGTTGTAGTTAAGACCAAACACAAACTTGTTGACCTTTAGCTTCTCCATGTTCAGATGCGAGGCATACCAAACTAGCTCCATAAATCAGGTCTCATACTCTGACACCATACGACCACCCTATCATAAGGCATTGAACTCATTGAGTTGGCGCTCAATGCATTCCTCTGAAAAATACCTCTCTCATAACCTCTCCTCGAACATTTCTTCATCCTCACTGGTAAACTCTTCCTTAGCTATGAGGGTCTTCTAGACTACATCGTGCAACATCTGAGGAATAAGAATCCTCACCTTCTCACGAATGTTGTAGTTAAGGCCAAACAAAAACTTGTTGACCTTTAGCTTCTCCATGTTCAGATGCGGGGCATACCAAACTAGCTCCATAAATCAGGTCTCATACTCTGACACCATACGACCACCCTATCGTAAGGCATTGAACTCATTGAGTTGGTGCTCAATGCATTCCTCTAAAAAATACCTCTCTCAGAACCTCTCCAATGACAGATCTTCGACGACCATGTTTAGCTGAGGTAGGAGTGTCTTCCATGATAGAAGAGCGCTCCCCTTTAGCTGAAAGACCACTATGCAGACTTTCATGCTGGAGGTGTAGTCACGAAGTTCAAAGCACATCGCCATGTTTTCCATCCATGCCTCGATGATAGAGTTGTCTGTGGCACCCATGAACTTAGGAAACTTCACCTTCTCAAGTTCTCTGAGAATGCTACCACTGCCAGCTGGAGCGTGTTGTGAACCATCATTGGTATAGGCGCCTTAGCCTCGTCTCTATCTAGTCGGTTGATGATGTCCTCCAACGTCCTTTAAAAGGAACTCATAAAACCAACCATATCTCCCACAAAAATCTTCTCCTGCCCAATGGCTTATTCTTCTCCTTGGGGTTACACCCCTCTAGCATGGATGCTACTAGAGAAAATAGACCTCTAGCCCTAACAACACGTCGTCTAACTCCACGACGTCCTCTAATCACTATTACCATATGGACACATTTCAATTTCATTAGGGATACGTTATTAATAAAGTGATTAATATAGTGGAAGGTGTAATGATCCCAAGTCACGGGCTTGAACCCACTCTGATACCATATGTATCATCCCCTCTATTACAACAATGAATAATTATGTATAAAAGTTAAATATCTTTATTTTCATTAGGATATTAAATTCGTTACAACATAATAAACAACATCACAATTGATACATCATCATAACTAAAATGACACATAAGCAATGTATTAACATAATTAACAATGACATATAATCAACACATAAACAATGACTCAATCAACCATGATCATAATTAATAACGTCACAATCAACACATCATGATCGACTGAACCAAATATAATAAATAATCAACCATGTCACTGAGCATTAAAAGAATTACCAACCCAACCTACCCTGCAATGTTAGGACCTCTAAGAAATATAAGCGACGCTCAAGTCCATGATTCATCTGATTGATTTTGACCTTTTAAGGTCTCACGATTGGCAACTATTCTAAGGAACAAGGAAGTGTCTAAGTCTCATTAATCCAATCAAGTCGACAAAAACTATATCAATCAATCAGTCCTAAACATCAATTATTCAAGGTGAAAGAGTATTCTGATCACTTAATTAAACATACATCAACATTTTTAAATGAGTGCAATTAATCTAGTCACTTAGGAAACCCTACATCAATATTACTCAATGTGCATGAATAATCTATTGACTTAATCATTCAGGCATCATCATTATTCCATAGAGAATAGCAATCTAATTACTTAATCATCAACATAATCCATGGTGCAAGGGAAATCAATCGCTCAATCATTTATTCATTAACATTTTTAGTGGCACAAGAGTAAATTGACTACTAAAGAAATCCTTAATCAACCTTGAATAAATTCACAAGAGTAAACTAATTTCTAGACAAACATAGGTCAACATAATTAAAGGCGTAAGAGTAATCATTACTTTTATTCATTGCACAAGAAATCCAATCACATTAAGTCCAAGGCGCAAGATAAATCAATATTTTTATTCCATGGCGCAAAAGAAATCTTATCAGGTACCCAATCCTACATCACATTATTAATGGTCAAACCCTATAAACTTGGTAAATTTATTCTTTAAACAAACAAAGTGTAATATACTACGATTGGGCAATCGCTAAACAATTTATCATGTACTACACAAGAAGAAGGTGATAACCATATATACAATAGTTCAACACAACGAGTGAATCATCGAGTAACAAGAATAATGCTTACGCACCCTAAAGCTAATATATTAAGAAGTTCTAAACTTGTGCTCTACCAATAAATTTTAAAAGACGTGAGTAAAAGTAATGGCATATAAAATATTGCAACGTTAAACCATAATTGATGCATAAATCCAAGAATATAAACATGATACACATGATAGAAAGATGATACATATCAATAACACCCCCCACCAAAAAAAATATAAAATGTACAAGTCATTAGAATGCACTAATTACCATCACATACTACTTGGATCTCACCTTTACCTCATAGAATGGAAATCCTGAATGTAAATACACATGAATTTTAAATGTAGGCAACTTGATCACTCAAACATTGCATACTTAGGTTCATAACTGACCCAATAGTGCTTGTATTATTAGAGAAATATATTGAATAATAAGTCAAGGGTATTTATGGTAATGTGCTAAAATTTGTCTCCATTACTTGGCCTTGAATATTTTCTATCTTAGGGAATAGGAGTGTCGAGCTCCAAGTAAGGCTGCAAGGGAATTTCATACAACGCAGAGAAAGTGAAAAATCACCAGGATAAATTCAAATTTGCTGGGCGAATTTGCACAAGGGAAAAACACAGAGTTCAAGGGAAAAATTGGCAGGAGAAATTCACATTTTTTGGGCGAATTTGCACAAGGGAAAAATCCAGAGTTTAGAGGGAAATATCATTAGGGGATTCATAAATGTGGGGCGAAATTTGCACAAAGAAGGAAAAACCATAGAGGGTTGCACAATAGAGGAATCGCATGGCAATATTCCAAATTGTTGGGCAAGTGTTACCACAACAAAAACACAAAGATGTATAGAGAAAAATACCATGGCTATATTCCAAATTGTTGGGAAAGTTTTTCACCTCAAAAACACAAAGGTGTTAAGGAAATTTTCCAGAAGCTTCCCATGCTGGGCGATTTTTATACACATGAAGAAAAACACGGGGTTCAAGGGAACATTTCCAGAAGTTTCACATGTTGGGCGATTTGTACACA
This sequence comes from Picea mariana, assembly GCA_032191745.1. Taxonomy (NCBI): domain Eukaryota; kingdom Viridiplantae; phylum Streptophyta; class Pinopsida; order Pinales; family Pinaceae; genus Picea; species Picea mariana. The sequence continues at coordinate 58,568 of JASDQU010309982.1, read as the reverse complement.
TGAAGAAAAACACAGGGTTCATGATTCCAAGCAGATCTTGACCTGTAAAAAGACCCTAACAATGACCAGAAAGGGTTGTCTACTGGCAGAGTTAGGTACAAGGAGATTAAAGGTGTGCACCTACTTGTTTTAACAAAAAAAATATGAGAGTCTTGCATGCAAGAGGGAAGGCTTCCGATCAGATTCTAATGGCACCCAGAAATGAAAAATCAACAGGGAAAAGTACCTTCCAATTAACCATCTAAAACATTACCGAAATTCCATTCACCATTAGACTCGATTACAGTTAAACTTGCCGGGAAGAAATGTTGAATCGATGAAGGATTTTACGTTGTTGTCCAGCCATGGCATATCACGCAAGGTTCTAAACAAAATTTATGGAAAACATGCAATCTGTAGCAGATTCCCTGGCTTACCTTCGGTGTTTTAGAGTTAAATTAATTGACATAAATCTAAATAGAAAGCCTACAAATTAGTGAATGGAAATGGTGAAATAAGTCAATCTAGAATTGTTTTGAAATTTAAGAAGGTCTCGGTCTCCACAAACTCTTATGTTATACAACTATCACAGGAAATACACAATTTCAATATCAAGGTTTTTCACATAGTAGAGGAGAAATAAAAACAAAATTAGATATATATTCCGAAATCTTATTACAATTCAAATTTCATGTCACATAGTGTTTTTCCATAAATCTAGAGTTCTAAAGAAAATTACTGAAATCCAATTTATAAGTTAACTATTACAATTACAAGCTCAATAAAAATATCATAATTGTTGGTGAAAAGTTCTAAAACCGAAGACGTCCTTGTACAATGACGTTCCTTCCTATCTCCCACTTGCTAAGCATTGAGACTTCACCGGTACCTCCCAGCCAATGTTGGGGGTATTCTTATTTCCCTTAGCCCCCCAAGCTACAAAGGGGCCACACACACCCCCAACCATAAATCCTCTAGATCCTAGATCACCTCGCAAGGTAGAGATACCACTTTCTCTCAAGTTGGGTATCCCAACTCTCACAAGTAAAACCAGTCAAAATTTCTGCAGCATCACATTACTCATAACCAGTGTGATCTATTTCTCAACTCAACCATTTGTTTTATAGGAGTTTCCTTAATGACACATTCACTTGCACATTTAATTCACTTTTTAAATAATTAATTAAGAATTATTTCCCCCATACACTTGTCACCCTCTCTATGAGTTGCACAAGAAAATTCCATAATTTATTTTAATAAAAGTCAATTTCCCTCACCCTTCCTAAAAGCGCTCCTTAAATTGCTCCAAGTTGTCTCTTTATTCCCCTTATTTCCAATTAAATGACTAGCACCTTTCTAAAAATGAGTTGAGTTAAAATAGTATTCTTCTCTAGTCAGACTAGTGTTGACTAGACTCTAGATACCTTTCTATGCTTACACATTCTTTTATTCTTTACTCCTTTATTATCTTAAATTCTAAATTGGTATTTTATGCACACGTGTGTATTGTATTAATTCTTTAGATTTATTTCATCTCTCTTAATTTCTTAAGTTGATTTACCTTGTTTCCTATTTTATCTAATTTTTAATTTAGTTATTGTAATCTCACCAAGCTTTATACTTAGGATTAAATTCAAATAGGCTTAGTCTTTCATTCGGGGGTTTAAAATTAATAATTCTAATTCTTAATTAATTAATCAAATCCGACAATGTTTAAAGATTTTACAAGATGTAAAAAATCACTCAAGGTTTTCTAGGCCACCTAGGTTCATTGAATAAAATTTTAATTACGTGACGTGCCCTTCAAGACGTACTCCATGCTCCAAGGATGCCACTCTCCTTTGATTAAAATTTTAATTATGCGACATGCCCTTCAAGATGTACTCTATGCTCCAAGGGTGTCACTCGCCTTTGACTGGTTTTGGTAGTTGTCCAACCCCTCTATTCAGTACTCCATTCGAGTGGCCTTGTGAGATACTAACGGCTTCTAAGGAATAAAGACCCTTCCTTATTGCGTGCCCCTTAGAAATATTTGTGAGTGAATCTCTCAATCTACCCTCATGACATCGTAGAAATCTCAAAATAGGTAATCATTAACCTACAATTCGATCCACGATGAGAGTGTTAGTAGGCCATGTCAGGGATGTCGCCACACCTCTCCCTCAATATCCTTTTTTTGTGCATGTCCCCTTTACTCATTATGTGATTCAAATCCGAAAGAAATCGTGATCCTGCATCCATCATCAGAACACTGCCAATGATCCATAAACAACATCATAATATAATCAATTATATGTCACATATGCATAAATGAAATACTCAAATCAATATAATCCACTCCCTGACTCAATCCAAAGTCCAAGGAGGTCCATTTATGCCATCAACATCCTCAAACTGTCAAGTGTAATTCACAATCATGGGACACTTGTCCATAGCATATGTCAATACACATATAATAAATAACATAAAACCATAATCCATCAATATCATCATAAAGATCCATAAGAGAAACAAATAACCGCATACTATAACTGGATCACTTGCACTTGAGTGTCCTTAAAGAATAAGTCAATAACATGTGCTCACAAGAGCAAAATGTTACACTTAAGCAAGAGAATAGGTTGGAAGAAGTACTTAAGCAGAATTAGCAACATAAAATTCCAGAAAATGAAAAGAACATAGTGACTCAGATTTGAAGAGGAATAAACTGTGCAATGTTCAGGCGACCATAAATTGAGTTCTAGGAAATGAAATTAGGCTTGCAAGATGATAATAGAAATATCAAGGAAAGAAGAATAAGATGGAAGACTTTGATTTACCAAATTTACACCAAAACACCAATGAAAATATGAAGAATAAAAGAGGGAAAATATGGGTAGAGCCAATGATATTTTTAATGGAGAACACTCATAAACAATGTTAGGGAAAAATTAAGCACTTAGGAATATATTTAACCTATGTTTGTAATGATTTTACTTTCATTTAAAAAACTTTATGAGGAACTTGACTCATTTAATGACAAAATAAATAAGTTGAATACATAATAATTGTTGGTTGTTACATAAAAATAAAGGTATTCCTTGTTTTGTGAAAGGAAGATCATTCAATGTAATAGGGGACGATTGAGCGTTGTATAGAAGGATACTATTATTTTCAGATATATAAAGAGCAGAAAGAATTTAAGATCATAATTGTTGTCAAATGTATTAGGGATGTCTCTACTGGTAAGTTTGTTGTGGGTTTTTTTGAATTATTTTCATACAAATTATTTCTATGTGTTGTGTGTTCGATTACTCATATTGTTACCATTTCTGATGAATTCCTATAAGTATGAAGTTAAGGATATTATTTGCAATTATTTGTGATCATTTATACAATTTCATTTTTTTAATACATTGTTGATTGACATGAATTAATTATACTATCAATAATGTTATCTCATACTATATTCATTCAATTAGTTTTTCTCCTATAGGATAGATTAGAAATAGTTAGATTAGTTAGGTTTATTTTGTTTTAGATTAGATTTAGAGTTAATTAGAATTCATTGGGAGATGGTTTGTGTTCTTTCCCATTTTCTTCTTTTAATTTTTAGTGGAAACCATGCCCACATGTCGGTCGAAAATGCTACCCCAAATGAGAGAAAGTTTGATTGGGACATGTCATTACGAGTTCTGCCGTACCTGCTTGATATGCCATTTGGACCCAGGAACATCAAAATTACACAAATGAGTACAATGGTATAGTTTATCAATTTTTATTTACTAGTATATGAATCTAATTTGGACTCATTTTTTCTATAATATGAATTCACAACAATACTTATAATTTGAAATATAATAATAAATTAATGATGAAATACTGTGAATTTTCAAATCCTATAGGATGCACTTTCTCCTATTCTATAGATTTTAATTTGGATCAACAACAATATTTCAACTATAAAAATTTCTAGAAATGAATCTTTGCAACTCAATTTAAATTCTCTATTTCAATAATAATAAATTTTCCACACAATTCCTTAATAAAATGTATCCATATATATTTCCTTTTTTTAATGGAAACCAACTACTACATATACCAATTAAAGTTTGTCAAAATCCACATAACAATAATTTTTATTTGTTCATATTTGATAAATAAAATGTATAAGGGTAACAATGAAAAATCTTCTTGATTTAATGATTTCTTGACTTGCAAGCCCAAACCCATTCTTGTGTCAACTTGCAACTCTTTTGATAATCCACCGGGTGACTACCCTACCAATTCCAATGGGTACTCTCATTCCCTAAAAATCCTTGACCATAATGGGGCTATATAGAATGCACTAATATTGAAATAAGAGAAGAGTGAAGCCACTAAGATTTGGAAGAAAATTCCCACTTCAGAACACTCTTTAGTGAATCAAACTCTCAACAATTACCAACATAAAGTTCTCAAACATTAAAGTTTGTCAAAATCCACATAACAATAATTTATATTTGTACATATTTGAGTCTGTATTTAATGATTTCTCCTATATGATAGGTTCGAATTAGTTAAATTAGTTAGGTTTCTTTTGTTTTAGATTAGATTTAGAGTTAATTAGAATTCATTGGGAGATAGTTTGTCTTCTTTTAATTTTTAGTGGAAACCATGCCCACATGGCAGTCGAAAATGCTACCCCAAATGAGAGAAGGTCTGATTGGGACTTGTCATTACACGTTCTCCCTTACTTGCTTGATATGCCATTTGGACCCAGGAACATGAACATTACACAAATGAATACAATGGTATAGTTTATCAATTTTTATTTACTAGTATATGAATCTAATTTGGATTCAATTTTTTTATAAATATGAATTCACAACAATACTTATAATTTGAAATATAATAATAAATTAATGATGAATTACTGTGAATTTTCAAATCCTATAGGATGCATTTTCTCCTCTTCTATAGATTTTAATTTGGATCAACAACAATATTTCAACTATAAAAAATTCTAGAAATGAATCTATGCAACTCAATTTAAATTCTCTATTTCAATAACAATAAATTTTCCACACAATTCCTTAATAAAATGTATCCATATATATTTCATTTTTTTAATGGAAACCAACTGCTACATATACCGTCCTCGAGGTGTAGGATAGTCGCTGATGGAGTGTGTTGTTAAGGCACTCTGTGATGTTAAAGTCATTGGTTTGAACCCTGCAGGGACAAAAAATCCAGCCATGTTAAGGGTTGGTGTGGCTCAGGCCATGTGCGATCCCCAGGTGATTTTGATGGATTAGATACCCCTAAGTCGCATTTTCTCATCCACGGGTTATACCCACAATTCACAGACAAACTAACAAACAAACAAAAAAAAAATACTACATATACCAATTAAAGTTTGTCAAAATCCACATAACAATAATTTGTATTCGTACATATTTGATAAATAAAATGTATAAGGGTAACAATGAAAAAGATTATTGATTTAATGATTTCTTGACTTGCGAGCCCAAACCCATTCTTGTGTCAACTTAAAACTCCTTTGATAATCCACCCGGTGACTACCCTACCAATTCCAATGGGTACTTTTATTCCCTGACAATCCCTGAGCCATAATAGGGCTATATAGAATGGACTAATATTGAAATAAGAGAAGAGTGAAGCCACTAATATTTGGAAGAAAATTCCCACTTCACAACACTCTTTAGTGAATCAAACTCTCAACAATTACCAACATAAAGTTTTCAAACATTAGATTTTGTCAAAATCCAAATAACAATAATTTGTATTTGTACATATTTGAGTATTTGTACATATGTAACATCCTGCTCTTGTGCGCACTGAGCGAACTTATTCTTTGAGTACACTTGCATGCAAGTGATCTGGGTTATTATACTATTGGTTGTTTTGATTATGATTATGAGATATTGGGGATTTGATGATATGTTATTTTGTTGTATTTACATAGGCAGGTGATATTGACTAGGTTCTCGTGAGTGTGCAGGAATATGGACATTGAGAATGCATAGGCATCGATGAAACCCCTTGGACTCTGGATTGAGTCAGGAAGTGGACTGTTAGGGTTTGAATGTTGTTGATGTGACATATGTACATATTATTATATGATATGATGATTGATTATTATTGCTGACATAATTTGTTGATGGATGAAATCTAATGATAGCTTGTTGACCAGACTCACATTTGGAGTAGAGGGGTCATGCACGACAACTAGATACATTGAGGGAGAGGTGTGGAAACATCCCCGCCACAACCTACTAGTAGTCCCATCATGGCTCAAACTATAGGTTAATGATTACCTAGTTCGAGAATACCCACGATCTCATGAGGCCAGAATGTGATAGTCGCTCACGATGATTCTAAGGGGTGCGCACTAAGGCAGGGGCCTTATTCCTTGGAGGCCCTTAGTCTCCCACAATATCACCTAGCGGAGTATTGAATCCAGGGGTTTGATGTCTACCAAATTTATTCAAGAGGAGAGTGGCACCCTTGGAGAGCGTAGTTCATCTTGAAGGGAACGTCTCACAAAGAAAACATAAAGAGGTGAGTGGCACCCTTGGAGCACGTAGTGATTTTTGTAGGGCACGTCGCGTAAAGAAAACTGAAGGAGGCGAGTGGAACCCTTGGAGAATGTAGTACATCCTGAAGGGCACATCGCGATTTTAACTATGATAAGTTAATAAACGTAGTGCCTAGAAAATTATGCCTCCTTAGGACCTGGTCGACCTTAAAATGAATGGTGTGATAAGTACAGTTTAATAAGAAATTTTCACTTAAAAATTGTCACCCAACCTAGGGAAATTAAAACCTAGGTCTAAGTAGAACATGTGGATACAAAAAAACTAATTAAACATGTAACAATAAGGGGGGGTAAGAAATTCAAACTTAATTATTAAAGTAAAAAAAATTATAATGGAGGATTAAATTTATTAAAAGGGTAAATGGTTGTTTTTATCTACACTTGCTAAATTGATTTTAGTTAAAAAGGAAAAAGGGTAAATGGTTGTTTTTATCTACACTTTCTAAATTGATTTTTTTAGTTAAAAAGGGAAAAGGGGGAAACTTAAAAAAAAAAAGAAACTTAAAGAAAAAGGGAAACTCAAAGAAAAGGGGAAACTTAAAGAAAAATCTGAATGTCTAACTTAGTAAGGAATCTTTCCTTTGGAACTCTCTATTTATGAACTCAACTAGGAATTAAATAAGCCGTAATTCATTTAAGAATTGTAAGGGAATTTTGGGACACCGAGGAGTGTTTTTAGGAATTCTTTTAGGTGGATGAGGGAAATAGGAATATTTTATTAATTAATAAAATTGATTTTCTGGTGCAACTAGGGTATTGGGCAACATGTGTACGGGGGAGGTTTTTCGAAATTAATTAAATGAAAAAGGAATATAATGAGGTTTTTGGGAAACTAATGACTAAGAAAACTCTATATAAAGGATGGTGGATGAAGAGTGTGGATCAGATTTGGCTTGCATGACGTTATGTTGCTGAAATTTTATCTTGACTAATCTTTCTCTTGTGGGAGTTGGGATACCCATCTCGGGTAACGAGTGGTATCTCAACCTTGCGAGGTGAGCTAAGTGCTAGCATTCTCCGGTATTGTGTGCATGGCCCCTTTGTGGCTTAGGGGGCTCAGGTGGAAGAAGAGTACCCCTAGCGTTGGATGGGAGGTACTAGTGAGGTCTCATCGGTTGGCAAGATGAAGTTGGATGGAGCGCGAGCATGAGACATTCACTTCAGGATCTTCGCATTTGGCTACAGTACACATGTGCATAATTTGTATTAAATCATAGATAAATTTCTTGTTTATGCATTTCTTTATTGTCGAAAGCTCGCTTGCGTAGACACTGTTAAAAGAAAAGAATCATTTAGTTATGCATATGAAATTTATCTGGGCTATAGTGCACCATGTGAAATTGCAAAAGGGTCACTAAATTTATGTTTTAAGCTTTGTTTTAATTACTGTGTTTGTATTATTACCAAGGAAGACTGCATTTGGTTCTCGAGCCATTGTTTTATTTTACTTTGTGTTTTTATTTTTTTTAATACAAATAAATCGTGTTTCCATCTTCCATTCCTTTGTCCTTTAAGTTATTATTCTGTGTCTAAGAATTTGGCTAGGAGCCGAATAGACTGTCTTTCACTCCGATGTTAAAGATTTAGATTCAAATGCCTTGCTTTCATGTGCATGGATAGTAAGTGAAGGACAATTTATTTGCCAAGAAAATTCCTTACTGTGTACAACAAAAATTCATCTTCTTTACTCTGTGATTTTTGTAAATTCCTCAGGATCTCAACTGTCTTTCCTTTACGTTTTTATTGAAATAATCCACTGTCTTTGATTTGATTATTTTCATTATTGTATATTAAACATGTATGGAATTTACGCATATTAAACATGGAATTTACATATATTAAATTTCCAATATTAAACATGTATGGAAATTTGCCTTGGCTGATGCAATAATAATTATGTTCTTGATCTATTTCAAAATTTTGTAGGAGTGGAAATCTACTAGAAATTTTAAAATTGTTAAATTCAATTTCAATATTAAATATGTGAAGAATTGTCTCGGAAATTTCTATGTAACCAATGAAAATGGAATGGAGTAATGGCTCTTATGGAATTATTGTTTCCCTTGGTTATTGATACCTCTATTGTTATAATTTTTCCTCATCTCATTTTTTTTTATCGTATTGAGTGAAGTATGAAAATGGATGACATTGTTTGATTGACACTCTCTCTTGCCACACATTACAATAAGGTTTGGACTTGATTCTCTCCCATGAAGTTAGTCTATCCCGAGATTTGAAATTAAATCTATATTCACTGCACATTATGACTTTCTTAGACCTGATACTGATTTAGTTATGGTTTCTAGACAATATTGTCTAGAATAACTCTGTATTCCTTAGATTCATGGATACAACCCTTTTGTTTTTCATTTAAAAAAGAAGATTACCTTGTATTGTGCACCTTTTCCCCATTTCTTACTAATACTAGGATTTGTTAAAATCTATCTTCTCTCCAAAAAAAAATTATGTTCTCAAATTATATCTTGTCAGCGATAATCAACTCCTTCATATCAATAACATTTAACAATTTCCATGCTTTCATTTTTGACGAAATTGGAGTAGCGATATTTTTTCAACTGCCTAAAAATCGATTAGATGATAGAGGACCATTTGATAGTTATGGGATTCCCATGGAGATTAGTTTCCCATGAAATCGTAATTGGTTGTTCACCTTTCTACTGAATCGCCATTACACTATGATAGTGTGGGATCGATGCAGATGTAAACCTGTTACTTCTCTCTATAAGCAAGGAAACTAGGTTTTTGCACGACCGCTGCAAGTACAAATTTATGAAACATGACATTTATGCATGAATGAGTCATAGGTATTGGAGGAAAGACTTTATATATTTGATAGTAAGGATAGAGGTCTATTCCATTGTTAATTTGATGATCAAAACCTGAGATTATATGATAAAAAACATAATCATATTATGAATCTACGACCTTGATCTACTTTATTATATACATATTCTTGTGATGTGAATCCATGAAATTTATTTTTACTTTCTTTTTATGATAAAGGATGCTCATATTCCTTTTAGTCAACACTGTCTTCCTTTGAAAGAATCTGTCTCGTCTTGCAAAAGAATTTTCTTGATTAAATCATTATCTTTAAGTAATTTATGGGGAAGTAAGTTTTCTTCACCCTCTTGCACTCAAGTTTCTTTATTGAGGTTCATATTTGCTTGTGTCAGTTCTTTATATCAACGTTTTATTTTCTATATCAGTTCTTTAATTTCTTATATCACATATGATTAAGATAGCTCTCTAATAAAATTTCTACTATATAGAGAATTAAAATAGAATATACATGCACATGAATTTTATAGATATTATTCAGATTAATTTTGTTTTACAGTTTGGGAGACTTCATTGATAAAAAGTGCCTCTTAAGAAAAAAAGAAATCCTTCGGCTAGTTGCACAATTTAAATATTGAATGATGTCACCTTGTGTCTTATGGACTTGTTGATTGGGTGCTTGGGTATAGGCTTCTTGTATTTTTGACAGTTAATTTGGTCTCCTAGCGTGTTGGAGTTTTCTTGTGTTATTGGTCTAGATATGTTAAATTGCGCCTTGGTTACTATCACACCCACCACTTTGTGATGGAATGGTTCCTGATGAGGGGATCATTGTGTGCCCCGATTGATAGAAGTGAAGGATAACTTAGCCAGAGTCATGCGCTTCCTGATGTGGGCATTATGTTCATTGTAATTTATGTTGGTTGTTGTGTTGTAACTCTTATTTGTGCTTGTTCCTCGCTCGCTCTGAAGGTTCAAATTGCCTATGTCATTTTATGGTGGTTGCGTCTAGTTGATCTTGATGTTGTCTAATAGCTTAGTCATTTTATTTTTTTATTTGATTATCTCATGTTTCGTCCATTTGCATGATGTGCTAGTATGTTGGGTCGTTGTTGTTTGTTGCTTGATTTATATGCATTGTGTTTATCATCAAGTTGTGTGGATTAATTGTTGTCGTTGTTTTCTTCTTTCTTAAAAGAAAAAAACAATATTTCTTTTGCGTTGTGTTGCTTGTAGTCGTAATAATAGGGGATGTTACATATGGTATCAGAGCCAGTTCGATCCACAACTTGGGATCAATACGACTTTCGTTGGTTAGATATTTGATTGTAATGTTGCTAATTAAATTGATTTGTATTCATGTAGGTAATCATGGTTATAGGACGTCGCATAGGTAGATGATGGAGTGCTAGGGGAGGAGGTAGGATGCCTCCAATAGCATCCACGCTCGAGGGGTCTAACCCCCAAGGAGACAAATAGGATTTTGGGTAGGAACAACTAGCTATGGGTTATGTGGTTGGGCTGATGGGGTCCTTTTCACGGATGTTTTAGGAACTGATCAACTGTTTGGATAGGGATGAGGCCATGGCACCGGAACCCCCTGAGGGTCCACCACACACTCTGGTTAGTACTGGTAGTATTCACCGCAAACTCGAGAAGGTCAAATTTCCCTATTTATTTGGTGCCCCGGATGACGCATCCACCGAGGCATGGTTGGAGAATATGGTGATGTTCTTTGCACTTCGTGACTATACCTCCAACATGAAGGTCCGCATGGAGGTCTTTCACCTTAAGGGGAGCACTCTTATATGGTGGAAGATGCTCATGTCGCAATTGAACATGGTCATCAAAGACGTGTCATGGGAAATGTTCAAGGAATAGTTCCGAGAGAGGTATCTATCGAAGGAATTCATTGAGCATCAACTCAATGAGTTCAACACCTTGTGATATGGTGGACGTATGGTTCTCGAGTACGAGGCCCATTTTATGGAGTTTCTTCGGTATGCTTTGCATGTAAATACTAAGAAACTTAAGGTCAAAAGGTTCTTGTTTGGCATTAATGTTAGCATTCATACAAAGGTTAGGATATTGATGCCTCAAAACTTGCATGATGTCATCTAGAAGGCTCTCATGGCATAGGAGGATATTATCAGTGGGGTTCAGAGAAGGACTCCAGTGAGACCAGAAGGGTAGGTGTCATTTGGTACATAACAACATCAGACACTAGCTAGACATTCACTCGGATATCATGGTTTCCAGAGAGGATCCACTTTCACTACAGCTTGACGAACAACACCAAAGAAACAAAATCCTTACAGAGGACTAGAGCACCAACAACAATGTCAACCACAACAACAAAAATTTAGGCATGTTCAATAGAATAGACCAGGGTTCCAGGCCAGTGGGTCGTCATCTTCTACTTCAGGTACCAGGAGTACTGGACCAAAGAAAGGGTGTTGGACATGTGGGGAGCCACATTACCAATGCAACTGCCAGTGGAGAGGACTAGAGCATTTGGATTATTGGGACCCACTATCATGGGAGATTTGGGAACGGCCCATCGGATCCATGCAGTGGTGAATAACAGCCAGGAAGAGCACTAGTGGACCGTGCTCAAGACGTCAGGTACCGTCGCTAACCAGACCCTTAGCATTTTGATACATCCAAGTGCTATCGAAATTTTTATTTCTAGTGCAGCGCTAAAAAGAGTTAAGATAAAGGTAGTCGAACAGGACAAGTTTAGCTTTGTAGAAATGGATTTGGGAGCCAAACAAAAGGTTGGAGGGAAGGTTACAGGTTGTAGCCTTAACCTGGTAGAGTTTGTCACCAGGGCTAGCCTGTACATCTCGATCTTAGGATCTGATGACGTCGTGATCGGTATGGACTAGTTGGAATTGCATGAGGCGATACTCAACTGTAAGATGAAATGGTTGAGCTTGGTCGGTGATGAGGGATAGAGACACGTGATTGTAGTTCAGAACCAGGGAGTTTCCCTAAGGTTCATCTCTTCCTTGCAGCTACACAAGAGCATGCACAAGGGATGTAAGCTTTATGTGATCCTTGCGTTAAACGAGAAGGGAGTAGAAGAAGCTCTAGAACATGTTTAAGTGGTGAGAGAGTTTGCAAACGTCTTCCTGGATGAGTTACCTGAGATTTTGTCAAAGAGGGAACTGGATTTTACCATAGACTTAAAACCGAGGATTGAACCGATAGCAAGAAATCCTTATCGGATGTCAACCCTGGAGTTACAAGAGTTGAAAATGAAACTGAAGGATTTGTTGGACCTAGGACTTATACGCCCAAGTGTGTCACCGTGGGTTGATCCTGTTATATTCATATGGAAGAAGGATGGGTCATGGAGGCTCTACATTAAATATCATCAATTGAACAAGGCAATGATCAAGAATTAATATTTGTTGCCAAGGATTGATGGTCTATTTTATCATATGAAAGGTGCGACGGTGTTTTCAAAGATCAACTTTAGATTAGGGTATCACTAGTTACATATTAAGGTATACAAAATCCCTAATACCGCCTTTAATACGAGGTTTGAACATTACGAGTTTATTGTTCTACCGTTTGGACTGACGAACGCCCCAGGGGTATTTATACATTTGATGAACGGGGTGTTTTGTGAATACTTGGACAAGTTTGTCCAACTATTCATTGATGATATTTGTGTTTACTCTTGGACGATGGAGGAGCATACCGATCACTTTCACATGGTACTACAATGTCTACTAGAGAAAACAATGTATGGGAAATTGTCTAAATGCTCGTTTTATCAATCGAAGATTCACTACTTAGGGTATGTCATATCCGACGAAGGTATTGTCGTGCATCCAAAAAATGTCGAGGCTATTATGGAATGGTCTGCACCAATGAATTTCCCCAAAGTGTGTAGCTTCATGGGTTTAGCAAAATACTATCGATGGTTCGTCGCAGGTTTTTCGAAGATAGAAAATCCGATTACGGAATTGCATAAGAAGAATAAGAACTTTGTTTGGACCAAGAAATGCGTAGAGGCATTTCGGAGGCTCAAGGAGATGTTGACGACAACACCAATACTAAAGGTCCCTGACATGGACATTGACTTCTTGGTATGCACTGAGGCATCCAAGGAAGTCTTAGGCATCGTCTTGATGCAAGATGGTCCAGTGATCGCTTACATCTTCAGAAAGTTGAGAAGGCATGAAGAGAACTGTGTGACGCACATTTTGGAGTTGTTAGCCATTTTTTATGCCTTGAGAGTTTGGAGACACTACCTTATTGGACATAAATTCAAACTAAAAATGAACCACTGTGAACTACAACACATCTTTATGCAAAGTGAATTGAACGCACGACAATGACGTTGGTCGAAATTTCTTAGCGAGTACGATTTCAAGATTACTTACATAAAAGGAAAAGTGAACAGAGTGGAAAATGGGTTGAGTCGGAGACCACGCATATTTTTGGTGATGCCTCTTCACACGAATCTATATGAAAAGATTCTAACTTTACATCGTGATGATGACTGGTACAAAGAGGTCAAGGTTTTTATCGGACAAAACAAAATGATTGTACCAAAATTTGAAGTATTTACTATGGACAACAACAAATGTTTGATATTTAAAAGTCAAATATACATACCTCCCAACGATGAGTTGAGGAGTTTGATCCTAAACGAGGTTCACAGAGCAATGTACATGGCTCACCTTGGAGTCATGAAGATGAGGGCATACCTTAAACCCTTATTCTTCTGGAAAGGAATGAAAGAAGACATATTCAACTACATGGCAAGATGTCTATAATGTGAGCAGGTGAAGGATGAACATAGACATCCAACAAGATTACTACAACCACATGCAATTCCATAATCGAAACGAAAGGTCATTTCAATGGATATCATTGTTGTATTACCACTAACGACGAGGAGACACGACTCTATTTTTGTGTAGTCGACACTCTGACAAAGAGTGATCATTTTATTCCTGTGCGTATGACATATCAGGCACCTGAAATAGCTATAGTTTCCATCAGTGATATTGTGAGGCTGCATGACATGCCTAAGAGGATTATATCCGATAGAGGATCAATGTTTACAAGACGATTTTGGACTAGTTTCCAAGAGGCCTTGGGAACCCAAATTAACTTTAGTACCGCGTATCACCTGGATATAGATGGGAATACCAAAAGAACAAACAAAATCTTGGAGGACATGTTGTGTATGTAAATTATGGACCAATATAAGCACTGGAAATAATTCTTGCCACTGGTAAATTTGCATATAACAACCATTATCAAAAAACCATTGAGATGGCGCCTTTCAAGTTTCTTTACGGGAGACCATGTCATACACCTTTGAGTTGGGATTAACTTGAGGATAAGGTCTTGGTGGGACCAGAAGTGATCTCATACAAACCCTTTGAGTGACAAAATATGCTTTCCACCTAGACGGTAGTGTGAAACCTCTAAGTAAAAGAGTCCCTAGCATTTTAACCTAGGTGATGAAAAATTAGTTTTAGTAGGTGGTAACATGAATATTGTTCCTCCTCTCTTGATAGTACACCATTCATTTGTGTACAAGATCATTACCCATGTGTGGAGTTATTGATAAGCATATTCCCTGTGTTTCACACACTACAATAGATGCATCGAATAATTCCATAATAAAAATTAAATAATAGCATTAACCATATAACGTTATAGGTTATCTTGACTCTATTTGGACTCCATAATAATGTTGATGCAATCCCACATCAATAGATACCTATGGTTTCCTATCACACTAGGAAATCCATTAGTAGCATTTGCAAATTAATGTATCAAACATTTTCATTCTAATGTGTCATAACCATATGAATTGACAACGTCAGTTACAACATATTATTCCACATATAATTCATCCATATCAGCATATAAATATTTAAATGAGCCCATTAAAAACCATAGTTTAAAACCAATCAAATAATTAAAAGTTTGAGTTGCATCATCAAAGTACAAGTCAATAAACTAAGTCATTTATAAACAAATTCCCTCAAATAATAATACCCACTATCTCATACAAGTAGGAAAAAATGGGTCACTACATGCGCTCCCTCTTCAGTAAACTTCATCCCAAAGTCATAAAATTTTTAGTTGCATCCTCCTAGTTAGTGAAACTAATACTATAGCTATCACACTAAACAATTACCAGATCTACCAAGCGATGTCAAAATTGTCAAGTGCACTAGCTTAAAATGTGGATGGGTTTAGTCACCAATGCCTCCTCATCCAAAATCTTCAAATAAATCAAATCAATTACATACGAATGATATTAAATGTAATGACATAACATAAATACATCAAATCCATCATGCATGTGATCTAATGATGATAAGAAATTGGTTCCTTTATTTCAATAATTTCAAATGGTCAAACATATCGTGACAAAAACATATCTCCTTCATCAAAATTAATTGATATTTTCTGTGGTATCTGTAGGATTAAACCACATGCCAAGTGTTGGGACCACATATTGTACCTTTTTGCTCATACTTTTTGCCATTGTTATACCCTTCATCACCTGTATTTAGACTCATATTATCACTTCATCTGATCACCTCAAGGTATACAACGTCCTTTCTCATCACTATATGTTTAATTTGTTTTGCATAACACTTTACATTACTTTTGAACCTAACCATCGATTAGAAGTGCAGAAGTGTCCACATTTGCAGAATAATATTTCAGACCGATGCTGAAACACGGAAGCTGCTACACAGCCCAAGGACGCATATGCTGAAACACGGAACTGCTACACAGTCCGAGGATGCATATGCCGAAACACGAAGCAGTTACACGGTTCATGCAGATGCTGAAACACGGAGCTGGCACTCAGTCCAGAACAGATGCTGAGACACAGAGGAGGCTGCCACGATGCTGAAACACGAAGTCCTGACAGCTAGCAGTCAAGCCGACACAGGACACAA
>JASDQU010309982.1:17648-40949 GCA_032191745.1 Picea mariana | reverse complement strand
AAGGGTCCTGTTCTCTAATTTCAAGAGAGTTTTTCTTACCCATTGCAATGTTATTTTAAATGTAATCCAGGATTCTTAATTTGAACTATAAAGAATTGCAATAGGAAGATTCCTTTCCTGTGATACAATTCAGAGCTTCATTTCACTTCAGCAAATTTAGATAGAATGATTTCCTTACTGCAACACTAAGTACTTTTGGAATTGAGCATACACAGTGCCCAGCTATCTTTGAAACAAAAGACTTCCATGGGTTGATAATTTATGTTTCACTTGGTTGTTTGAAATTAATTAAGCAATTATAGTGACCAACACCAAGATCTAATTGTGAGTATGAAATACTGCACTAGTTATTTTCAAAAGAAAAATAGGAGAGAGAAAAATAGAATCAATTTTCACACATAAGAGACTAAGAAACCAACTTGAATCACCTTGTATTAATCCTTGATCATCAGTACAATATATAGAACTCTCCACAAGAGGAGTAATGCTTATTAGGTTGGGGTTTCCATGTGCATGCTTAAGTTTAGAAAGAAAGCACTCCCACTAGAAAGAGTTAACTAAAGTCAAAAGTTTCTAATAATAAGGAAAGGTCCAAATGAAGGTGTGAACTCAAATGAGAACACTCTAGGAAGTCAACATGCATTCCACACTAGAAAAAATCTCCTAGGATAAGACTATAGTCCAAAAATTAAACTAAAGCCTTAACTCAGAGAGAATTTCATAAATATGGAAGGTCAATAAAAATAGGAAATAGGTTAACTCCAAGAATAAGATTGGTAATGTGAAATTCCTTTGGATCATAATATTCTCACTTAAGTGCACTCTCTGTCCAAGAAATAGGAATTATCTCCTAAACTCAAGGAGTGAAGAAATCTTCCTCTTACAAAATAATAATTGACCTAATGTTGGCTTATGAGCCCATGTTTTTGGAAACCAATGATATTACATATAGGTAGCCACTCGCTAAAAAGAGACCTCCTATAAATATACATGCTATAAATAATAGTCATCTTGAGAAGGTAAAAAAATAAAAAAATGAGTATGCCATTGAATATGTAGTTGAGGGTGTACCCTAACACCCCCTCTAAAACACAACAAGGGTGTGAAAAATGTTGAGTCTCGACAATATGAATCCATGTTAGGTACTCGTGTACAAGTATAAATGCATAAGAAGGGAACAAAAGTGAGCTAAAGTGGGAAAACCGAGTGGGAACAAAACCCTCTCTCTAAATATGCTACTAACAAAAAAGAATGTTAACTGTTCATTTGTTAATATGATGTATATCTCACTCCTAGAATGTCCCTTAATGAGAAAAAACTTATGCTCGGTGAAAGACTTGGTGAATATCTCTACCACCTTCTCTGAAGATGGACATAGTTGCATATCAATGACTCCATCCTGAATTTGTCCTTGAATAAAGTGCATATGAACCTCAATGTTCTTGGTTCACTACCTCTGATTTGGGTCTCTACATAGCTTGATATTACTCGAATTATCAGACCATATAACTATTGAACAATGAAAATGAATTCCCAAATATATAAGAAAGTGTTGCAACTAAATAGCCTAAGTAGTAACATTCACTGCACCCTTGTATTATGCCTCTACTAATGATAAAACAATTTCTGATTTCTTCTTACTTGACCAACATATAGGTCTTGATCCAAGGAAGAGGACATATCTTGAAGTGAAATTGTAGTCAGTGATATTTCCTTCCCAATCCAACTTCGTGTAACTGATAAGATCTAAGGAATATCCTGTTGCATAGTGTATACGAAAGATGGTAGTCCCTTTGACATATTTGAGAATCTTGTTTGTTGACTTCCAGTGAATCTCATGTGGCTCCTTCATGTACATGGAAATTTATCCAACTACATAAGTGATGTTTAGTAGAGAGTGTGTAAGGTATATAATACTCCCCACCAACTATCAATATCTAGTACAATCAACCAAAGGTGATGCATCAACATCCTCTAGTATAACCCCTGACTAAACGGGTGTTGTAGATGGCTTGCAATATGTAATCTGAAACCTGCCAAGTAGATATATGGTATACCTGGACTGATACATCACGATTCTTGAATCATTCTATCTAATTTCAAATTTACCAAGAAAGTAATGTAACAATCCCATATCTGTCATAGAAAACCTTGCATGCAAAGCGATCTTCACTACAACAATGGAGGAGGATGAGATCCCTCTGATGAGTAAATCATATGCACAAAACTATCAATATTATGGAATATGTGTGCCTCATCATGTACAAATTAATATATGATCTACATTTAATAAAACCTATAGACAGAAGATAAGATTCAATTTTAGCATACCATGCTCGAGGTGCTTGCTTGAGTCCATACAATGATTTCCTCAACCTGGAAACTAATGGTGGATCTTGAAAATATCCCTTTCTATGCTACAAATATATTTCCTCATTAATATATCCATGTAATAATTCATTATTCACATCCATATGATGTACCTCTCACTTTCTAGTTATCACAATAGCTAGAGCTAACCAAATGGAATCAATTTTGGAGACCAATGCAAAAGTATCATCATAGTAAATTCCTTGTACTTGTGAGAAACATTTAGATAATAACTGAGACTTATAATTTGTAATGTATCCATCAAAATCCCTCTTTTTCTTTAAAATCTACTTACATCTAAAAATATTCTTGCTGGAAGGTAGAGAACCAACTCCCATGTGTTGTAGAACCAACTCCCATGTGTTGTTATCTATCAAGGAATTGTACTCTTATTTCATGGCTTCCTTATAATTGGGGTTTCCTTTATCCTATGCATACAACTGAGGGTACGATACAAGTACCATATAAAAATAAATAGGCAACAAAGGTTTTTTGGTAGTAAGATCTTGCATAAGCTCCACAAACTGAGATTTGGTTCTCTGTGGATCAACGAGATCACCTGCTTCTTGAAGAGTCTATTGTACCCATAATGGTAGATGTTGTGGAAATGAAAATTCTTGATACTGATAATAAATATCAAATATATAGTATTCAGATATCTGATAAAAAATATGATCACAAGAAGTTTCATAAAGCTCTACAACTAGTGGTGGTGGAGACAAAGATGTGGACTGCTCCTAAAGTACATGTGAAGGACCCTCTTCAAACTTAATACTCCTATGAATGGAATATTAATTAGCATGTGTTATAAGAGATAATTAATTATATTTATGAGTAAAGTGAGAGAAGGTGTACAACTTGAAATGGTGATTAACCACACCAACAACAATTTTTGAACCATCTGACAAGTCATAAATAATAACTAATTCCATAATGAACTCCACCTTCTTCCCTGGACCCAAATGAGTGTTTTGATATATGGAGAGGATATTCACTCAAATATTTGGAATATGGAGTACATTCTAAAAGCATCCATCTTCTAGATAAAATCTACCCCTAATGCATACCTTAGCAGGAGAATAATCTCCCATGAAGTTCAGTGGTCTGGAACAAGTCTCCAAGTATGAGAAAAGTCTATCTGATGAAGCCATATGATGGGTAGACACTTAATAAAGCACCCAAGAATTAGGAGAAGATGAAATAGAAAGTAATGCATTACCATTACCTCTTTCTGATGATGGCTTGTCTAAAGACATTTTCCTTGCATTATCTAGAATACAATCCTCAAGGTGATGTTGCTCAAGTGATTGTTCCATGTGATCTATGGTATTTTTCATGGAAGAAATCTTAGGATGGAACCCCTTGTTATAGTAGGAACACTTGGTATTATCCTTATTTCTCTTTGATTCCTTGGAACATGAAATCTCATCTATGGAATTTTTCTTACCTTCCTTCTTGTTCTCTTGGTCCTTCTTACCCTCGTTCATCTACTAATTCTTATTTTAAATTCATTGAGTTTTAAGCGCATGGGGATTTGAACTCTTGAGTTCCCTTATCTAGATGAGCTTTTCCTTCTCATGTATAAGTGCCTCCTTGAACTCATATAGTGATGGAGTCTTCAATGTAGACCCAATATATAACCTGGTACTATGAAAATAAGAAGTGTAGACATAATACTCTGGTCCTACTTTGGTTAGAATTGAAAATATTAACTATTCATCTTTCTTATCAATTCCACAATCCATAAAATGATAAAATAAAGTTTTAAAATTATAGAAGTAGTCTTGTAGTTTATCAAAATCACTCAGATTCAATGCATATAGATCATTCTATGACTGATGGCCTCTTAGGTTGTTTTGCTTTCCTAGCAAATCCTTCAAGTTTTTCCAAACATTGTTAGAAGGCCTACAAGTATAGACATGGAAGAGGAGATATGGAGAGATGATCGATAAAAATATCGTGTAGGCTTCATCCATTCTGTTGAAGTATTTTGATTTCTTTATGGCTGAAGTAGTCTCAACGCCAGTCCTGATTGTGAACCTATACAAACCCTTGCTGCGAAGTAGAGTCTTTATCTTGTGCTTCCACTCAAACTAGTTTAAAGGTATCAAGATCCCTAAAGAATATGGTTTATTCATAGTTCTTTGTGGGATGTCCAATATGATCTATAAAACTGCAATAAAAGTGAATACTCCTTCAATAATAGCTTTGATACTATGTAGTGTTAACCCACACTCCAAGATCTAATTGTGAGTAATAAATACTACACTAGTTAATTGCAAAAGAAAGAGAGGGGAGAGAAAAATAGAATCAATATTCACACATAATAGACTAAGAAACCAACTTGAATCACCTTGTATTAATCCTTGATCACGGGTACAATATATAGGACTATCCACATGAGGAGTGATGTGCACTAGGTTGGGGTTTCCATGTGCATGGTCAAGTAAACATAGCAACCACTCCCACTAGAATTTAACTAATGTCAAAAGTTGCTAATAATAAGGAAACATCAAAAATAAGGTGTGAACTCAAGTGAGAAATCTCCATGAAGTCAACATGTGTTAGACACTAGAAAAAATCTCCTAGAGTAAGATTAGAGTCCAAAAATGGAACTAATGTCCTAATTGAGAGACAATTTCATAAATATGGAAAGTCACTAAAAATAGGAAATATGTTAACTCCAATAATAATATGGGTAACAAACACTTCCTTAGGAGAATAATTATCTCACTCAAGTGCACTCTCTAGCCATAAAATATTAATTGTCTCATAAAATCAAGGAGCTCTTACTCCTAGAAAATAGGAATTTACCTAATGGTGGTTTATGAGCCCATAGTTTTGGAAACCCATGATATTTCCCCATGGTATTACATATAGGGAGCCACCAGATAAAAAATATCACTATACATATACATGTTATAAATAGCAATCCTCTTGAGAAAGTGGAAAATGGAAAAATGAGTATGTCACGGAGTATGTAGTTGAGCATGTACCCCAATAGTATCATACACAAGAATACTTTGTCCCCAACTTTGTAATTTATATCAAATCCATATGCATCTGCATAACCCTTTTGTTTATCTTGTGCTTTTTTCAATCTTCCCTTAATCAATTTGATTGGTTCTTCCATTTATTGTATTCATTCTAGTCCAACCAAGACTATGTCCTCTAGCATATCCAAAATAATAGGTATCCTACATGGAGTACATGGTCTACCATAGAAAAATTCAAATGGTGCCATGTTAATCAAACTTTGATTTGATTTATTCTTTTAGTCTATCCATGAGTGTCTAGGTTGTATGCTAAACTAAAATTAAGTTGCATTACCATTCCTTCTTGGAAACTAATCCAAAATATTCATGTAAACACTAACCTTTTGTTTGATATTTTCTTCTTTGTAATTCCATGTGAGCTTACTATCTTGTTATTAAACACCCTTGTAATCTCTAGTGTTTAGTACGTTGTCTTTATTGAGATAAAATATGCACTTTTGGTCAAAGTGTCTACTACCACAAATATAGAATTGTGTATCCTCTATATCATAGATACTCAATCAAAATCACTTCCCATTTTGATTCTGGTATCGCATGTGGCTGTAAAAATCCTATTGGATGTTGATGTTCAACCTTCACTTACTAACACTCCAGACATATAATTACAAAACTAAATACATCCTTCTTTATTTCTTTCCAAAATAATAAAATTTTAGGCCCACATTCATGTTCTCGATTCTTAGATGAGATATATAAACCGTTATATGATATTTTTTAGTATCAAATTATGAATTTCATTATTTACTAGTACATATATCTTTCTATGAAATATTAGTAATCCATATTCATCTAAGACATATCCTTAATATTTCACAACTCTCATTAATTCATTTTCTAGATACAATTTAACTTATTTGTACCATTTGTCTTCTAATTGTAAGTCATAATTGAGAACACATGTGGCTTTTGAATCAAAGAATTTGCTTGTTGGAATTATTTTCATTGATGTCAAAGGATTAATGATGTCCATGGGTTTCAAACCCATGGGTTTTGGGTATTCTCCCGTGGTATTTAGGTTATTTTCCCATGGTATTGGGAATTAATTATTTAATTAATGGACATGTCCCTTCATGAAGGGTTATTAAAAAGTATAAAAAGAGAAATCATTGAGAGAAAGGTTGTGTGTGAAAAATGGATTATAAAAGATTGAATTGTGAAATTAGATTCAAGTCATTTTGACATTTTCGTGATAATTTTTTCTATTAGGATATTTCAGACTTTAGTATTTTAAAAAGATGGAAGATAAAAATTGGTGTAGATGTGGTAAAAATTCCATATGTTTTTTCACTATACCTTTAGAGATATGACTTGTGAAAGTTAGGGTTCTTTAATGCTCGTGAAATTAGTTTCAAATAGGTCATCTTGACACTTTCACTATAAATTATTTTATGGGATGTTTCGGACCCTAATGTTTTTCAAAGACAAAGGATAGATATTGGTGTATATGTCTTAAAAATTTCATATGTTTGTACACTAAAATTTATGATATATGCCTTGTCGAAGTTGGGGTTCTTGAATGCTCTGAAAATAAGTTTCAACCATGTCGTCTTGAGACTTTCGCTATAATTTATTTTCTTCGACTTTCAGACCTTAAAATTTTGTATAGAAATAGGATAGATAGTGGTGCATATGTGGTAAACATTTCATATGCTGATTCAATATACTTTTCGATGTATGCTACGTGGAAGTTAGGGTTACAGAATGCTCCTGAAATCAGTTTTAAACAAGTCAATTTGGAATTTTCACTATAAATTCTTTTTTATGACTCTTAAGATTATGAAGTTTGTATAGAATAGAGGATACATACAAAAGTACCTTATGTAAAAAAATTTAAATGTTGGTATATTGTACTTTCTGAGATATTCTCTATGGAAGTTAGGGTTTCTGATGGTCCCAAGATCAATTTTAAGCATGTTAGTTTGGAATTTTCACTATAACTTTTTTTTCCGAATGTGAAAATTTCAAAGAACAAAGGGGAGATATTGAAGTAAATCAAGTAAAAATTTTAGCATGACATTTACAAAATTGGATACATGGCATGTTGTACAAGTTCATTCTTTGGAAGAAGGTGCAAAAATACAATCTTTGGGAAAGTCTCCATTTGGAGATTTAAATTTTGGTAAGACCTAGTAAAGGTAAAAGGATTTAGTAGACATGATGAAGGAATAAGGAGTGAGTAGACCTGGTAAAGGCATAAGCATTGAGAAAACATGGTGAAGGAAGAAATAGAAAGAAGACTTGGTGAACGTTGGTGCAGCTCAGAGATCAATGTCTCTTGTTAAGTTGGTGCTTAGCGGTAGGGATTGGTGTCTCCAATCAATTGATGTCTATAAATATATACAATATATTAGTGTATATTTATAAGTTGGTTCTTAGTAATGGTGATTGATGTCTCCAGTGGATTGGTGTCTATGAAGATTTGTAAGATATTCCTATCTCTTGCTAAGTTGATGCTTATCAGTGTAGATTGGTGTCTCCATTAGCTTGGTTTCTATGAATATCAATAAGAGTAGGTTGGTGCATATTATGATTCAAATTAGTGGGGATTGGTGTCTCCAGTAGGTTGGTGTCTGCAAATATTTGTAACAATAGGTTGGTGCCTACAAATATTTATAACATTCTCTTGGTGCCTACAAATAATTATAAGGAAACTTTTTGTGGTGTTATATTGAAAGGATTTCCACATAAATATTATGTTTGATGTTCTACAGTTCATATATCTTATATGTGATTATTTTCTTATGGTTGATGAGTGTTTTAAATAGTAAAAAATCAGTAAACAAATATATTAAAAAATATTTGTTGGTTTTCAAAATGGCTTCACGGTGAGCTAAATTGGCATCTTTAAAAAATAGGTTTTCAATGGTTTCTGAAAATACTTAACGGTTTGGTAAGAAATGCATTCCAAAATTTTCCTCTTGAAGATTAACGTGAATTTTAATCTGGACAATTCCATTCTCACTCCCAGAAAATTTCTAGAATCCTTTGTATAATTTGGTTGTAGGAATATTGTAATTATCCTTTAGATATTCATGTTCAATCATTATACTAAAAATTGGATATGTGTAAATCAAAAAATAAAAATGTATCAATTACTACAAATATTCTAAGAATGGCTACATAATAATAGATTTTGTATCTATTCTAAAGAAAAGAATTAAAACTAAATCCAAAAAAATAGTCTCAACAAGATAAAATGTTGAATGCCATACACAGATGCAAAAAAAAATGATAGTTCACCAGATATGTCGCTCTTATCTCAAAATAGAGATCAATCCCTATTCAACCATAATTTTAACAAATGATGACAACAAGAAAGTGAGTGGCTTCGTTCACATACTCATCATCCATATAATAATCGAAATGATCAGTCATGTAATGAGTTCTTTAATTCTCATTCTAAGTATGATTTATTACTTCAAAAATTGTTTAGTTAAATCATCCAAAGTTTAAGCTATCCTTCATATTGCGTTATAATAAACCTCGCTAGAATGATTTCCAAGACAACATAGCAAATTGATTTTTACTTTTATGAGACCATAATAATAAAAGGTTAAATCAAAGTGACCTCTGTGAGAGGAATTATAGGCTTACCTTCATGGCGAGCTCAAAGCACCAGAGGATCTTATTCGTGGGGAAATCTATGGAAGAACCATTTTATTAATCTAACATAAACCCTCGTTTTTATGGAGTGAGATACATTAGAAGGTTGTGGTCCCGAAATAATTTCAAAAGGATATGAATTGTAATAATGAGGAGTTCAAACAAGTAGTAAAGTTTATGCAATGTGTTTTCCAAAAATTTTAGACCAGGAGATTTTCATATTTGTGCCACAGGTGCAGTAATAAGTAATGTGTTCACAAACCTAGAGAAAATGAACATATCAAAAAACCGTCACCTAACTAGGGGAAGTGAAACCAAAGATATCAACAGTCATAATGGATCTGATGAGATTTGAATTCAGAATGTGATGACTTTGTATATTTCTTAGTTTTGAAAGTTTTGCAATAAGACTATTTATTAAATGCATGACAATCATGGCGAACCTAAAATGCCCACAGGACGATTATGAGATCATTTCAAAATTTTGATAGAAAAGAGGTATCTCGTATCCCAAGTGAAATTTGGATTGAATGTTCAATTTTAGGCTCTGATATTAAATGCCATAGATATGGTATGATGACCAATCCACCATATGGAATGATATTTATTACCAATGACTTAAATATTGTTCCACTGAAAAATCGAGTTGTATTTCATATTCATAATGGTGACATAGATATGTATGTTCCAATCCAAAACATGATGACCAAGAAACAAAAGTCATGCTAATGACTTTTAGATTTCAATGAGCCTTAATCTTGAAACTATCGTTAAGAACCATGCATTGGAAAGATACGTTGATACCTCACCAAGACTGAACGTAATCATACCATGATACATACGTGGAAATTGAACGTTGTGCACTGATTAGAAATTTTACCTTTTCATTAATTAACTCTAGACTATGAAAAACACTTTAAACATATGACATACCCATGACAAACAAAAGAAAACAATCACATATAAGATCTATGAACAACATACACTTTGAGAGATAAAAGAAATAAAGACAAAGGAACAATAATTCACAAAGGAACAACATACACTTTGAGAGATAAAAGAAATAAAGATTAAGTTTCATGATGGTAACCTTTTTAGATCAAAGCATTTTATATGATACCTTTGAACAGCTTAACAAGTGATAGCTTCGAAATCATGAAATGATGTCTTTATAATATTTAAAAGATGTTGACCAATAAGATCTTATGTTGCATTAAAAAAAATCAAAAGAAACAACACACATGTTTTGGTTTTATAATAATGTAACCCTTGTAATGCATATGAACCACCTTCTATGCCTCATACTATGGTGAATGTATTAAGTCTTTTTCAAATAAAGTCAAAGTCTATTCGAAAAGGTTAATTCTATAACTTATTGTAATTTCCAATATTCAAAATAGAATTATGAAACCATAGAATTTCATATTTAAGACATTTGCATAACATATCCTGTATTATCACAGATCTAAGTCTATCTCTCCTTCATTCAAATTTGATCAAATGTGAACAAATTTCATAGAAAATATGTGTCATAAAAAGCTTTCTTTCTATAAAATCATTGTTATTACTCCATTTTTTCAACCAATCCATTCTCATAGATCATAAGCAATAGTGATAAGCAATAGATAAATTCAATAAGGAAGAGGTAATGACAAATTCTCGAATTATGAAGTTTGTCCATCAACATCAAAACTCTACAGAAGATGAAATGAAATGGTGTTTGAATTTAATGTTGGAAGTCATGAAATTCAAACCAAAGAAAATAAAAGAATATAAATGATGTAGGAGCATCGCTCCACCTCAGAACACACCAACTGATTAGCACGATTGGTGTGCATTCAAAGAAGGGAGAGGCGTCACCCTCTCATTTTTCCTTCAAAATCTAAATCATGATCAAGGAAATAAATGTTGTCAAGATGGTAGAGCCAATTTGTGCCTTCTCACAAGCTATAGATGAGGTCACCAATAAGTGGTTGACAGTAGGAGGGATATGCATCTAATTCGGATCAGATTTCCATCATTGTAATCTGCCTCATTAGTCAAGCATTTTGAATGGTGATTAGACAACACTATATTAGCTTGGAGGGAAGCTCATCGAGCCCCTCTTGTATAAATCCTTGTATTGTATGCCAGAAAGAGGCTGTTGGAGTTTAATGAAAAGCATTGTAAGCCAAGAATTTGTTAAGAGTCGAGACTCAGTTAGAGCTCAGACTCATGTATTGTAATGGACATTCCAACATTAATAGAAAAAGGACAATTTTTCCTATTTGCTAATTTTTGTGTAATCGATGTTTAGTTTTGAATGTCATTTGTATGTGTTTGTACTAAAGATGTATGTTTGAAATCATGTGCATGGATAGAATTATAATCTTCTATTTTTGAGTGTGTTGGATTAGTTCTGGTCTTCTAGGCTAAGTGCAAGGAGTGCAAAACTCTGTGAGCCGAAGCAAGGAGTGCATTTCTGAACTCATTCACATTAGAATAGAAGTTTCCATGAGGGCATGCCACGATAATTCACCGAATCAGAAGGGAATTTCAAGGTTGTTGAATACCTTGGAAATAAATGTTGTGTGGGAGGAAGCACAACACACAGTTGTTGAATACTTTGTAAGAATCTGCCAGGAGGTCATAGAGAAAGTGAGAGTGCGCATAGGAGCAACACATTCTGGAGTATTGGAGACATTGAGAGAATCCTAGGGTTGCTAAACACTCTGAGGAAGGAAGTATTTGCAAGAGTGCATCGACCAAGGAAAGGAGATGCCTTAAGACTTCTGGAAGGTCTCAGGGAGAAGTCGTCAAAAGACTTAAACGAGCAGAAGGAGTGCGTCAAGGATACAATAAGTTCATCTTACAATCTCAAGAGGAAGGGCATTAAGTTACGAGGAGAGCACTAGAATTTCCACGAAAGGACGTGGAGAACTTAGAACCTAGAAGGATTCAAGATGAGAAAAATCTCATAAGGACTAGAGAAGAAATCTGCAAGGAGTGCAAAGGAAAGGCTGAGAACATTCTATGTCTCGGGAAGAAATTGTGCTAAGTGTGAAAGAGGGTCGACAACTTGCTAAAGTCCCTATGACCGTAAAATTGTCCATCGTTGAGAGGAGACAAGTGGAAAGAGATTAGGAGATACGAGAGTTGGAACTTCTGGAGGTTTTCCAAGACAAAACAGAAATATTCACCAAGTCGCAAAGAGTGATTTGAACCTAGACCGTTGGATCTAGAAGGGATGCATGAAAGTGATCCACACATTTCGAAGGAGTAGTACTCCAGGAGATATCCGAGGAGGATAGCGAGAGACTCCTGAGGGACGAAGTTCGAATCGATTGTAGTCGTTGAAATGAAGGAGGGACGAGGAATGTTGATCCTCATGCCATTTGAGTTCATCGATTCGAAGTTCGGGAACATCAAGAGTTTACTATTGTGGAAAGAATCGAAGCCCGAATCCCAAAGAATTTTTTGTGGTTTAGCCCTAGGACACATCACGAGGTCACATGATAGAAATGGCCTAACATGGAGAGCAAGTGTCACCACCAATTTTTTTCGAAGGGCCAAGAAGAGATCTACGAGGTTAAGAGGACCCACACTTTGGAGAAAGAGGGACCTCTGATAAAAAAATTTGGGTTACAGCAGGGAGCCAAAGAGTCAAGTAGACTCAGGTGTTCAAATGATCCTAGACCGGGAGGTCGAGAAACCCTAAAGGAGAGAAGAAAGGGGGGGATGTATGTGCCAGAGTGGTATTAGATCTTGAATTCGCTTGTAGACAACAGGTGGAGGGAGACAGAGTGAGATACACTGTGGAAACTGTTGCTGGACATGCAAGAGATGGTAAACAACCAGGTGGGATACATGTGAAGCAAGATGGTTATTGGAGGTCATAAGCATGGTCGAGGAGAAGACTGCCCGTAGAGAAGAAAAGTGGATATGGAAAAGGAGCTCAGTGAAATCTAAGCAGATATGGAGAAGCTAGCATTTAAAATGTAGCATGAGGCAAAGGGTTGTTGACAGATGGAGAGGAGGAAGAAGAAAGGGCTCATCCATATGAAGATTCATGCAGAACGAGAAGCCGTGTGAATGAAGATGATGACAAGTTGAAAAATTTCATATCAGAGGAGAAGGATCAAAGGAGTGTTATGGTCATTGGGGGAATCCAAATATTCCTACAAAGAAGTCGAGGATAGGTTAGCACAGGTTTTGTAGATGCAACAGAAGGACATCAAGATCTGGTAGACGTCTCATAAGTTATGGAGTGGGCAATGAGAAGGGATCCGTTGATCTAGTAAAATTCCAAGAGGGCAGAGGAGACATCTCGATTTTCCAAGGGGGAAAGGGAGAAGAGATGAGATGAGTTGAGAATTCATGTCAGCAAGGGTTATTGACAGATGGAGAGGAGGTAGAAAAAAGGCCTCATCCATATGAAGATTCATGCAGAATGGGAATCCACGTGAATGAAGATGATGACAAGTTGAAAAATTTCATAACATAGGAGAAGGATCAAAGGAGTGTTATGGTCATTGGAGGAATCCAAATATTCCTACCAAGAAGTTGAGGATAGGTTAGCACAGGTGTTGCAGATGCAACAAAAGGACATCAATATGAGACTGTCATGGAGGAGAAGGAGTAGATACTAAAATATGTCCCAACAAAATAAGAGAACCCAGTTGAGTTACTCACTCAGTGGGAGATGAAGTTAAAGGCACTCGAGGATTTGTTGGATAGTCCAGAACTAGAAGGTGGATACCCTGAGATAGCCATGCCAGAGGAGAAATACCAACATGAGTTGCAGTTGGAGGAAGATGGAATGGGACCAACCGAAGAACTGATAGGAGTTAGTTTGTCAGAGGAGGTAGCTGAAAAATAGTTTGGTAAAGAGACTGCGAAATTGGAGTCTACAGTAGAGTGGCCAATTAGCATCACAAGGGATGAAAGTAGTGCAGGAGACAATCCACCCATAGAGTAGCATGAAGAGTTGTAGCTGAGCAGATTACAGAAGGAGAACCAGTCGATGAAGGAACTAGAAGAATATGTAAAGGAGATAAGGAGGCTAATGTCGAGGTTAGTGGAAGAAGCGGTCAACAAGGAGAAGTTGGACAGAGAAAAACCTACACAAGCAGTAGGGAAGATGAATATGCAGCAACAGAAGCGAAGCAGATGAGCAGAAGGAAAACTCCAGAATAAATTTTTGGATCCATAAGGGTTTTGACAGAGCTAGGAATCTCATGAGCAAGAGAGCATGATTTTTCATAGCCGTGGAGTATGATGTAGGAGCATTGCTCCACCTCACCATGCTCCAGTTGATTAGAATGATTTGCGCACATTCAAGGAAGGGAGAGGCACCACCCTCTCATTTTTCCTTCGAAATCTAAATCACGATCAAGGAAATAAATGTTGTTAGTTTGGTAGAGCCAAGTTGTGCCTTCACACAAGCTATAGAGGAGGTATCCATTAAGTGGTTGACGGTAGTAGGGATCTACATCCGATTCAAATCAGATTTCCATCATTGTAGTCTTCCTCATTAGTCAAGCATTTTGAATTGTGATTAGACACTAGTATCTTAGCTTGGAGGGAAGATCATCGAGCCCCTCTTGTATATATCCTTGTATTGTATACCAGAAAGAGGATGTTGGAGTTTGATGAAGATCATTGTAAGCCAAGAAGTTGTTAAGAGCCGAGACTCAGTTGCAGCTTGGACTCATGTATTGTAATGGACATTCCACCATTAATATAAAAAGGACATATTTTCCTATTTGTTAATTCCTATGTAATGGATGTTTAGTTGTGAATGTCATTCGTATGTGTTTGTACTGTAGATGTATGATTGAAATCATCTTCAGGGATATAATTATAATATTCTATCTATGAGTGTGTTGGATTAGTTATGTTTCTCTAGGATAAGTGTAAGGAGTGCGCGACAGAGAGTTGAAATTCTATGAGCCAATGCAAGGAGTGTGTGTCTGAACTTGTTCGAGTCAGAAGATAAGCTTCCAGGAGGGCACGCCAGGATAATTCACAGACTCAGAGGGGAATTTCAAGGTTGTTGAATACCTTGGAAAGAAAGGTTGTCTGGGAGGAAGCGCAACACAAAGTTTTTGAATAGTCTGTAAGACTCTGCCAAGAGGGCATAGAGCAAGTGCGACTACACACAGGAGAAACACATTCTGGAGTGTTGGAGACATTGAGAAAATCCCAGGGTTGTTGAACACTCTAAGGAAGGAAGGCTTTGCAAGAGTTCATCGACCAAGAAAGGATATGCCTTAAGACTTTTGGAAGGGCTCAGGTTGAAGCTGTTAGAAGACTTAAATGAGTGTAAGGAGTGCACCAAGGATACAGTAATTTCATCTTACAATCTTAGGAGGAAGGGCGGTAAGTTTCCAGGAGATATCTAGAAGGTCCTCAGAAGGACGCAAGAGAAATAAGAACCTTGAAGGTTTCAATAAATCTCATAAGGACTAGCGCAAAAATCTGCAAGGAGTGCAGAGGAAAGGCTAAGAACAATCTAAGTCTCAGGCATAAATTTTGCTAGGTGGGCAAGAGGGTCGAGGACTTGTCGAAGTCTCGAAGATCATAAATTCATCCATCATCGGGAGGAGACAGGTGGCAAGAGATCAAGATATCTGGGTGTTGGAGCTCTGGGAGGCTTTCCAAGAGAAAGCATAAATATTCGTGAAGTTGTGAAGAGTGATTTAACCCAGACCGTTGGATCTGGAAGGGAGGTGTGGAAGTGATTTGCACATTTCAGAGGAGTATTACTAAGGGAGATATCCTGGGAGGATAGAGAGAGATTTCATAAGGCTGGAGTCTAAATAGATCGCAACCATTGATCTGAAGGAGAGATGGGGACCGTTGATACTATCACCATTTGAGTTCATTGATTCATAGTTCGAGAATGTTAGGAGTTGACTATTGTGGAAAGAGCCGAACCCTGAATCCCAAAGCACTTTTGTGGTTTAGCCTCGGGACACAGCTTTGAGTTCACATGATATAAAGGTCCTGGCATGTAGAGCGAGTGTCGCCACCAACTTTCTTTGAAGGGATAGGAAGAGAGATATGGGTTTAAGAGGACCCACAGTTTGGAGAAAGAGGGGCCTATGATAAAGTTTATCAGGTTCCAGCAGGGATCGGAAGAGTCAATTAGACTCAGGTGTTCAAACGATCCTAGATTGAGAGGTCGAACAACCCCGAAGGAGAGAAGAAGGGGGGGGGTCTCCGCCATAAACTCAAACCAAGCACTTTAAAAAATGCAAACCAATACCAATCCAATCAGGTCAAAGGGAAACAAACTAAGAATACAATTTAAATTTAGAGGGACCCTAGATTTTGAATAAGGAAAAAAATCCTGGGGTTGTTGCAGGCCAACAAATGGCGACTTACTGGGTGAAGCAGTTATCTCTGTTTTGATTCAAAGCATATCACCAGGGGAAATTAAGATAAGAGATGCCAAAATGTTAGATATTCAAAAACCCTTATCTAGTTTGTATATTATTGATATAAGTTTTGTAGACATATCTAGATAGATGTTACCACAATTCATGTACTCGAGATAAGTATCTTGTGAATAATTGAAATATGAATAATTGTTTCACCAATGGATAATGATATTTTGAGAAAGTACTTCAATACCACAAGTAGATCCACTGCTTCCACCAGGAATCCATAGCCTTGGTAGGGTTTCCTTTTAAACCTATCTGAATTCTTTGATCCCATCAAATAATTTAAGCACACGTGATGGATTATTCCTGGAATTATTAATTTTTGTTCTTTAGGTAGTTTGGTAACTAAATGAGAGTCAATGCTAAGGTTTGATGACCAATTAGTAGCAGCATCATCCATAGGAATTCATGGAGGTGAGAAAGTTGGCTCGTGATGAGACATCTTGTCCATCAGTTGGGAAAACTGAAGACCACTACCCTAACTTGGTGACTAGAAATGGTAATGTCACTTCTATAAAATTCCTATGGTCATAATGGATCAACTCATGATGAGACCTTCCAACTCTCAATTAGAATATTTATGCTTCATTATTTCAATCTCTTAGGTGATCCGATCATGAAATTTGATTTTATTCACTGAATAAGAGATTATCTAGAAGATGAGGAAGCATATACAGATTGTCCCTTAAGGACAAGATAATCATGATAATTAAATATTAGATCAAATTTCAGAGAATATTCCTTCCAAGAATGTTGAAGGGAAAGAAGAGTGGTAACATTCGAATTGAAAATTCTCTAACATAGTTGAGATAAATTTTATTTCAAGACAAGATTTGGACTATCTCAATTTATTAGGAGATCAACTGGTGGTATGATATTTTGAATAATATTTCCATATGGTGATAAGTTTCAAAGAATAGAGGTATTGAACTGGAAATATAGACAAACAAAAAAGAAAACTCTCACTCAAAAGAAATGGTAAAAAGCACTCAAAAAACATATCAAATCATATTCTATTGAAAGAAATCAAAACAAAAAAATCAAAACTACAAAAACACACTTTCAAAAAAAATTATTTTGGCCAAAAATTAACCCTATCTTTTGGATCTACTACCATCCCACTGTAAATGAAAAACAAAGGAAGAACTAAATCATATAAATTGTCATGTGTGGGAAGGTTCTTTCCTTAAGATAGTGTTTCATGAGACGTTAGTTTATTCATGCTTAGTATTAAAAAAAAAGAAAAATGTGAAAAAACATTTAAAGAAATCAGAAAAATCCATATTAAGATGAGTGCAATACTACTCATGGTTCCTTGGGCTAGGGTTGAATTCATGTGAATTGATAGTTCAAATTCACTTATCTCTTTACTCTCTATTTTAAAATTTTCATGATGATAATGCATTTTTGGAAAATAAATATTTGAAAAAAAGAAAAGAGAGAAGGATTAGAGTAGACTTCCCTAACAACATTCAAATGAGAGTTCTTCTTGTGCATCCATGTATGTGTCTATAACTTCATTACTCAACAAAAAATGTGCGAATAAAAACCAACGGAAACCTACACCTAACCTACACTAACCTACTTGAAAAATCAAAATGATAAGTGAAATCATATTTCCAATGCAGCCACATAAGTTGTATCAATCCTGGAAGAAAAATACAGTTGGAGGTTAGAATGAAAGTTTGAAATACTTGTACATGCAAAGGAAATATGTCATTCTTACCATCTAGATATTCATTTAAAAACAAAGGAAGCATAACCTTACCATGTTAGAAAAATAGGTGTGCTTGTTTTACCATAGATAATAAAGAAATATTGTCACCCAACCATAGGCTGAAGCCACCCCCGAACACCTTAACCTTAACAAATAATAATTCCAGAAGCAAACCTTAGGCCTAATAGCCAATAAAGGTAGTGTACCACTCTCCAGAGCTAGTGTACCAAGCATAAAGTCCAAACCATAACCAAGAGAGAGTCCAAGCATAAAAATGAAAATACAAGTTGCAGAAGTTGCAGCTGCAACTACTCTCCAGACTTGCACACAACTAAATTTCTGCAGTTGTGAGTGAGAGTGTGCTAAATGAGCTCTAGCACTTTGTATTTATACTAGTCCTTCTTGGTTGTCTGGGATGACTTCTCTTCTTGGGGTATAAAAATCAATATTAAATTAATATCTTTAGCTGACTTGTCTTCTAGGATTATGTTTCAAGGCTTTAGGGTTTCTCTTGCTTCTCAAAATGTTCTAGTCTTTTCAAGGTTACACATGGAGGTTAATACCTCCCGCGACTACTATAATATCAACACACCCTCCTAACTAGGGAGGTATTAAAATAAATGGTATTGAGAACAAACATACCATTTTACTGGTAGCATCATCATAGCCACACATTCTATCTCAATATTAAATCACAAGCACCATCATCATTGTCAGTATCATCTGATAGCATCAACTGCATCATCTCTCAAATCCATACTCCATCTGAGTAATCGGGAATGATGTTGAATAAGTCACTCACTCCACAAATTCATACAAGAACCATTCTTCTAATCTGGACACATGTCCTAGAATAATAATTGTTCCAATAGATGTTGGAAGCCACGTCATAGGCTACAAGAACTATTCTTTTAATCTAGACATACATCCTAGAAGAATAACTATCTTGGATCATTTTCCTCCAAGAGAATGTATGTCCACCAACACATTGACTATCCATCTAGCTGGTAATAATTTCCAACTATTGATTAATTGGGTTGGTTGTCATTGATCTCAACCCTTGAAGAAAGTCCAGTAGCGAATTTCGGTAGCATAAAGGTTCGGGTAATGGACCCAAGTTTTATTTATTTATACTGGTATGAGTTTTGATATATTTTCAAGTAAGACTATTCTTTATGGATAATACATGTCATTCAATTTCTGTTTGTATGTGGAACATCACATAACTCCTCACGGTTTGAGAGTTATGGCCTTACGAAGTTGGAGGACCCTCATATGTTGGCTTGAAGCCCCAAAAGGTAAAAGAAGTCAAAGTGGTTGCAAAGAATAAATTATTTAAATAATAAAGTGAAGTGACAAATTCAAAAAGGATTATTTAAATAATAAAGTGAAGTGACAAAGTCAAAGAGGATTATTTAAATAATAAAGTGAAGTGACAAAGTCAAGGAAGATTATTTAAATAATAAAGTAAATGGATAACTTTCTAATTATGGAAATTGGTTATAAGAAGGTTAATCCTAAAATGAGGAAAATGTGTTAAGTAGTCAAGTGGCTATTGGATATATGTACAAGTGGCAAATTGGGCAAAGTTGGACATAGGTTACTATGTGGACAAAGTGGTTTAGAAGATGCTTATAAGGAAGCTACATGAAAGTATAAATAAGAGGAAAGGCTCTCTCATTTCAATTACACTTGAGGATATTGAATATCTATAGGTGACTGAGGTAACCAAAGGATATATCTAAGCCAAATTTCAGAGGGAAGGTGAAGTAAAGAACGATGAAATTCAAAGGAGGATAAATTCTTTTGATGATGCTTTCTAAGGTATGTTATTTACAAGTCACCTCACCTTTTTCAAAATAATTGTTTTTCTATAATGATTCAGACCATGAAATTCAGAGCCATTGAGGAAACATATCCAAGTAGGTGTGGTATGGATTTTAGCTTGTGGTTCATTGTATTGTTGGAGTTACACTCTGTGGAAAATAGGGTTTGTGGCCAGTCCTAAAAATAGTCTAAAACAAATGTTTCAGGTAAAAATGTCATAACTTCTTCATAGCAGATCCAAATTACATAAGACAAAATGAGTTGGTTAAAGTACAGTCTTTAGTATTCTTTGTACAATTTTCAGATCCATACAACAAATATTTTGTGTGGGGCACTCTCTACAAGTTTGCTCTATAGAATAAGCCAGAATTCCACAAGGTAATCCATTTTTGCTATAACTCCTTTTCTGAGATGTTACAAGTAGTGAAACCTAGAGGAATTACATAAAACACATTGAATAACATTGTGTACTATTTTCATATATTTATTCATTATAGGTACATACTTATGATTATTTCAAGTTACGGTTGTTGACTAATCCAAAACTAGTCATGTGAGACTAAAGTAAAGTTTGATGGAAATGCTAGTCTCTTGTTGTTAAAGTTATGGAATTTTTGCAGGTATGTGATCATATACACCAGGTCTATTTTATAGTTACAAATCATATTTGGATGATGAAATTGATGATGGATTTTGGTTGAGGTTGAGGTATAGGTTGGTGCATGGTTGATGCACTTGTTTATGGTACAGGTTGATTCATGGTTGATGCATGATTTAGGTTATTGGTACAGGTTGTTTGGTGCATGTTGATTGGTATAGGTTTACAATAGTATATCTCACAATGATAGTGTGACAATGGTTCCATCATTCTACTTATATGTCAGGGTGGTTGGGGTCAAGGACGGGTGGTTGTAGACACTTTCCAGTTGTAGTCAGAGAACATAGGGGGTTGTATCCTCCTTCTGATTGTATCCAGAGAATTGGGGAGTTGGGGCTTCCCTCAGGTTGTAGCCTGAGAAACTAGGGGGTTGGAGCCTTCTTCCAGTTGTAGTTGGAAAACAAAGGAAGTTGGTGCTTCCAATGAATGTAATTATTCAAGACATATAAGAAAAAACATTATGTGGTTTTCTCCGTCTTTGGGTTTCCACGTAAAAACATTGGTGTACTGTGGATGTGTATGATTGTTCATTTGTTCATTGTTTATTTACTCTGAAAATATTGTATGATAATGATACATTGATATAACACTTGCATTATATGGTTAAAAAGGATTAGATTTCTCTATTACTGATTCACCCCACCTATTAGTAATCTAACAATTGGTATCAGAGCAGGTTCCATCAAAAATCAGTTTAACCACTGAAAGGTAGATCATGGAGAGAAACAACATGTATAAAAATGGAATACCGCAGTTTGATGGACAAAAGTATGCATTTTGGAGCATAAGGATGAAGACATATATATAGGCACAAGGAATTGAAATTTGGCAATTGATTGTATATGGATACACAACACCAACAATTTCGCCGACAAATGACAAAGCAGTGAAACTCAGTCAGAATAATTCCAAAGCCACAAAGGGACTTCTAAATATTCTTGGAGAATTAGTATTCACCAAAGTTGCACATTGTAAATACGTTAAATATATTTGGGACAAACTTTGAAATATTTATGAAGGAGATTCAAAAGTCAAAGCAACAAAGCTTCAAACTTAGAGAGGTCAATTCGAACAACTAAAGATGAGGGAAGGTGATAATATTGAAGCTTACTTTTTATGATTCGATGAAACAATAAATGCAATCTTGGGATTGGGAGAAGAAATCAAAGAATCCGTAATTGTTCAAAATGTATTAAGATCTCTTCCTATGAGATTTGACCCTAATATATCATCACTAGAAGAAAGAGCGGATCTAAACTCAATAAGCATGGGAGAACTACATGGAATCTTCACAACATATGAAATGAGAACTGAGAAATAAAATCTAGATATAAAAGAAGAAGCCTTCAAAGCATCCAAAAGGTCAAAGAAAAAAGAAAATCAAAAATAAAAATAACATAGCAGCAGTAGTGACGTCTTAGAAGATGATGAAGAAGCGACCAACTTTGTCAAAAGATTGAACAAGGGAACCAACGATAGCTATAGAGGTAATCTTACTTTGATTTGTTTTAATTGTGATCGTATTGGTGATTTTGCTAACAAATGTCCTCATAATAAAAAGAGAAATTATGAAGGTCACTCAAATAGAAAAAAAAAACATATAAAGGAAAAAGAACCACAAATAAAGTTTTCAAGAAAAGATTATGCACCAAATAAGACATCTCATCATCAGATGAAGATGAAGTCAGTGATAGTGAGACAGAACGAGTTCTATTCATGGAAGTAGAAGACTTTGATAAAGAAGACTCCGAATAAGAATATGAATAGGCCAAAGAATAATATGAAGAGGCAGAAGTTGACTATCGAAAATAATTGTTGTGTGCCATAAAAGTTATCAGAAGAGAAAAGAAGAAAAACAAGAAACTACAAGAAGAACTAGACAAGAAAGAAGACACTCAGGAACTAGAACAAATGATCACAAAGTTGAAGGTTCAAATTGAAGAAGATAAAAGAATTGAAGAATCACTCAAAGAACAACTAGAAGGAAGAGACATGATCACTAGAAATTTGGAAGTAGAAATTGTCACATTAAGAAAGGATCTTTAAAAGAAAAATATGCAGAACAACTCAAAAGTTTTGAATAACATTATCAACAGTCAAAAACCTCATCATGACAAGTCCTAACTTGGATAAAATCATACAGAAAATGGATCAAGCTACAAAACAACAAAAAAAAAACACATCCAAAAAGCTATGCAGAAACAATCAAAGGGGATAGGAAGGTCTACAAAGAAAATTACACGGACACTCCTCCACCGAGAAGATTCAGATTTCAGAATCAACGACCGATGGAAATAGATAGGACTTAGGAAGAAGAAGGATTCATAAGAGTACCTCCTTTCATAATATCTTCAACTCCCAAGTATCAAACTATCTGTTAAGGTCCTAACCCTCACATAGGTAGATCAATGTATTTGGATGTAATAAAGGTCAATATTAATAAGACCTTTCAATAAAATAAAATAAGGCAGATGTAAGAAGACCTAATAGAAGCTTCCACTTCTAGAAGGATCTTCCTCTAGATGCTTATTTTTAGTATAAATAAGAGTCGAGGGTATGAGAACCCTAGCTTGGATATTATTGTAACAGAGCATTGCTCGATTAGAGGTTGCCCCCTCGAAGAGGCCTGTGAACATTTCTATC